>VYZT01024214.1:9280-24431 GCA_013400735.1 Pomatostomus ruficeps | reverse complement strand
TCTTAGAAGAAGAAAATTTATACTAACATAAGCAACATCCAAGACTGGGGTTGAGAGGGCAAAGCATTTTTTGGGAGAACGCTCTGAGAGGCAGGTGCTTTACTGTGTCCTCCAGGGAGCCACAGTAAAAGAAGATTTCAAAGAATGATAAGAATTCTGAGTGTCCTGAAAACAGAAGCCAACTTGATAAAGGAATAGTTTCAGAGTCCTACAGGATTTAACATTTGGGGAAAATTACAAAAATTGGATTGGGGAGGGCCACATGCCCTGCAAGTTGGTCTGAGTTTACAGTCCAGCATGGAAAAATAAAAATTGAGTTACCAGATAACCCTGGGAAAAACAGAGACTTGAATGTGACAATTATTTTGTTGATATACAAGTCTGCATTTTTCACGTCTTCGCTTTTAAGCCTTTAAGTAACACAACTGCATGGTCATGCAAAGACTCCTCACAGTACCATGATGTCCTGATCTTGCTCATTATTTTAGATTTGCCAAGAGGTGTCTATTCTGAACTTGTCACAGGCACACAAACTTTTAAGGAAGACAGATACTCATCTCTTTTCAAGCCCATATGCTTTTCAGATTCAATTCTATACTCTTACCTGATCACTTTTCTTCTTCTTCCAGTGGCCTTCGTAAATTGACTGGCATCCAGCAAAAGGACATTGTATACATTGCTCAATTTTGTTGTTCTGGTTTGGGTTTTTTTAATTCTTGCTTTCAGTGATATTTTTTTACTCAGCACAGGCTGAACAAACAAGCATGGATGGAACATCGTATTATCTCTGTAGTGCATTTCAATTTTTCAGCAGAAACAATTTCGACAGGTAGTTCCAAATTTACACTAAATAGCTGGGCCAACACACCCCAACTTCATCTGAGGTCAGCTGGCACCTCTGAAAGCAAGCTTCTTGTTGGTTGTCATTCAAAACCTGCTGAGTCTTTTAAGCAGGATGACAATGACTTAATTCCAAAGTGAAACAACTGCAACTGATGTATTGTTCCTTCCAGTGCTTCTCTGGGGTGGGGAGGAGGTGAAAAAACCTTCTCCCTTCCAATTCTTTACAGGTGTCTCCAAGTTGTCTTCGTTAAAGCTCCAAGGTCCGTGAGCTTTAAAACAACATGAAACAACACAGGAAGAACTTTGGTAAGTGATATATTTAGGTGTGTTTTATTTGAAAAAGATTAACCCAACAATGTATGGGGGCCGGGTGGTTAACTCCATAAAAGATCCTAGGGCTTAAGAGAAAGGAAACAGGAATATCTGGATGCACACACTTCAGCATGTATGGTGCAACTGACTTTCTGTCATAGCAGTTCTTGAAATGTGCTACTGTGCAGTGGTTTTTAAATGAGACTTTAACTAGTTAAAGGACTATGGCAAAAATAACTTTCTCACACCCACCTTCCAATAACATTACTGTTGCTGGTGTCCACGTGGAAGTGGGAGACATGCTCCTGTGTCTTTGCCATGGGGCTGGGTTAGAACACACAGTCTGGGGACAGAAAATAATATTTTGTGTATTCAAATTTATTTTAGTATTCAGAAATACAGTGTTCTGGGAAAGCCATAACTGCCCAAAATTAGGTGATGCACCCTAAGTTACGAGAATCTTTTGAGTCAATTGCTCTTTTTACTCCTGTCCAAGCCAGGGGTGGGGACAGCCTCAGGGAACAGCTCACGATAAGTGACTATCATAGTGCAGGCTTGGATGGGCAAGGGGCTCTGGTTATCTGCTAATTTTAGGAAGCATCCTCATCTGTGTGTTAAAGCTGAAATCAGCAAAATTTTCTTTAGCATATTTTTTCAGTCTTGGGCTGGTTTGTTTTGGGGTTTGTTATTGTTTTCAGTTTTGTTGTTTTGGGGTTTTTTTTACTGTGACTGTTTGCTTCGATTTCATGTTATTCTTTCTTCTAGGAAGAGTTTGAGGTTTTGGATTGGATGCTTTTTTCCCCTTTTTAAAGTACCTTCTCTCATATAATATATTAAATCTTCTTTGGCAAGCTCAACTTCAGCCATATTGCATTGATGGATTTTGTAGGTGAGCAGGGAGCAGAATTCAGAAAAAGAAATTAACAAAATAGATTTTTTGTAAAATAGACTTTAGTGTAAGTAATGGCTTTGTAATTTCATCCTCTAGCCTTGGCAAGCCTGAGCTAATTTGTTGACATAATTCTACAAGAACACTTACAGTTACTTTGCTCAGAGAGATGTGGAGAGAGTTGCACACTTTAATTTTTCAAATTGTATCTATCTACTCATGCTGGCTGTGTGTTAAATCTCACATCATACTCAGCACCAAAAGGTCCAGGATGCTGTAGTGCCCACAGGCTCTCAGTGTCCCCTGGTCCAGGGATCTCTGGCAGTATGGTGAAGGGAAGAAAGGAGAAGGGTCCAACTGCTGTGCTGTATGCTTCATCCTGGAGAACATGTGCTAGGAACACATTGAAGGAGATGCCCAAGGGTCACAAATGCTCTTGCATGTCAAATAAATGTACATGCAACAAACTGAAATCAAGATGAAAGGCTGGCAGAAGGACTTATACTCCAAAGTGAGAGCCCCAGGATGTTTCCTTGCAGACCATTTGAAATCTTAGATAATTTACATGAAGTTTGTGGAGAAGGACAAGGTGAAGGGGCCTTGGCTGCATCACAGAATATGTTCCCTACTGCAAAGCTGCCTACAAGAAGAAATGGATGCAGTGTGTGCTGCTCAGTAAGTTACCATTTTACAGAAGTAATGAGATTTATTTAGCTTGGTGAGCCTTTACATGGTGAACCTTCTGGACTGAGTATTTTAATAGGAGAGGGCTAAAATACACACACAAAAAATCATTGAAATAAATGCTACCTATGGGTTCTTCAAGAAAAGAAAAGACTTTTTGTAGTCTTTTTATAGGTTGTTTTGGAGAAGAACCTCTGTGCTCTTTCCTCCTCCTCAGGTGGCAAGACAGGCTTATTGACCAATCTGATAAGGAAACACATTTGTTTTCCAGCAGTTTTCCCAAATGGGTCTTTGAAGGCTTAGCTTCTCACAGTGGGAAGTGTGCTGCATGCTGTTAGTGATATCCCTGCTTGTCACAGGCTACCACAAGGATGATGACTCTGCAGGACTGAAAACATGTTGGTCAGCAGCCATTCCTTGGGTGAGGTAGAGGATGGAACCTGTGCCACCACTGAGGGCATTAGAGGGGTTTTGGTGACAACCCTATTTGTGTTAACGGTACCAGGAATGGCAGAAAAAGCAGCATTCTGCTCTTGGAGAGGGAGAAACAGGACTGGAAGAGAAAAAGGGGTGGATACCTATGTTTGCTTGTTATGAAGTAAATGTATATTGCTTATGGTGCTCCCAGGTTTTTTTGGTGACCAAATGTACTGGATTCTGCATTCAAAAGCTAATCTCTCTTTAATTGTACTGAGACCCTTCCCTGAAACCAAAAAGCTTTACGGCTGATAAGTAAACAAAACAACATATGACACAAACACGAAATAAAGAACCTGTTGTATCTGTGCTTGTGGTGAAATGCAGGCAAACCTCATCTCAGCTGGACCAAACACAGCCTTCGGTCCACCATCCCTAGGGATAAGGAGTCATGAGGGCAGACAGAGAACTCCCTGGGCACTCTCTTTTCCCACAGGCTGAAACTCTGGCAGGTGCCAGCCCAAGAGTCTGGCTGCCTCTTCAAATAAAAAGAACCTTTAACCTCTTTATTTCAGATCTTATTTCCCACAGCTTTCTTAGACTTTTCCAAATTCCTTCATCTATGTTCAATTTGCCTGTGTATTGAATTTAAAAAATAAAAAACAACAAAGCCCAAAACAAAACAAAAAAAATACAACAACAAAAAGAAAGTAAAACAAAAAAATCTTCAAGAAGTCTATCAATCACTGATGCCTTTATAACGCTTCTCCTTAAGAAAGAGCAAGGGACACCTGGAACAAGACCATAGATGCAAAACTGAGGCAGCAAACACGTCTGAATTTTCAAATGGTAAATTATATTGACAACCAAAATGCCTTGCAGAAGGGTAATATCAATGCCTTGGAAAAGGTAGGAAATTATAATCAATTTCACTGATATGTTGGCAAGTGTTAACTGCATTTTATATGAAGCCTTTATTCTTTAATGAAACACATTTTTCCTGCAGAAACAATTTGCTTTTAGATTCAACTTCATACACAGAATGGAAGTAATTACAATTAAGTTTGTTCTTCAGCTTTCTAAAGCTGTTTCTAAAATCAGGCCAATAAAATTGTGTGCTTGACAGACTATCTTTCTGTGGACCTTTTAGAAAGGGTCCCATTAATGATGAAAAAAAAGAAAGTAAAAAGAAAGAGGAAAGGAAAGGAAAGGAAAGGAAAGGAAAGGAAAGGAAAGGAAAGGAAAGGAAAGGAAAGGAAAGGAAAGGAAAGAAAAGAAAAGGAAAGGAAAGAAAAGGAAAGGAAAGGAAAGGAAAGGAAGGGAAAGGAAAGGAAAGGAAAGGAAAGGAGCAAGGAAGCTTGGCTTTGTATGCATTTTAAAATGACACCTAGTATTTCAGTTCCAATAGAAATGAGCAAATACATTCAGTGCCACCAATTCATCATTAGCTTTAAAGTCAGACAAATCTGTCATTTAAGATAAATATTAAGGATGAAAAAATATTCAAGGTAACCATTATTAAACTAAATGTTTTGTTGATTTCTTTTCCTGGCTGTTTAGGCTAAACTGTGGTTTATAATGCTCCTATAAAGAGGAGTTATTAGTGATCCTTCTTCTGGTAGTGTAGACATTAGGAAGGTAAGGAGTGTGAGATGCCAGTTTTCATTATAGTTCTGTTAAAGCTCTTTGCTGTCAGAAAAGTCAAACTGGTTTGCTTCCCTTCTGTGGAAAATTGACAGTTGATACGTGAAACTTCAGGAATAATTAGTGAAAGTAGCTATGTAAATTCCATTGGGGAAATCAATCTTTCACAAATATATTTAAATTAATACAGTGTCCTTTTCTTTGAACAGTGACAGGGTGCAAAAAGATTATTTTGGATTCTTTTAACAGCATCTAGAAACCTATGTTGCCTCTTTAAAAATAAATTACAGCCCACTCCACTCAAAAAACACAAAGGGAGAGAGTGATACTTGAAATTAATTCAAAAATTTCTCCAACATGTCTCCAGCTGTCAAAAATGCATTGAAGATATGCCAAACATATCTCAAAACACTTTCTGTAATTTGAAGATATCTCAAGTAATTTTTGCTCCCAAAATCTTTACTCCATCTTTAATGGACCCATACTTCTCCCTAAAGCTGTAGGATGTGATTTTATTTAGGTCTCCCCATCTTTTTTCTTTCCCCACCCAAAAAAAAAAAAAAAAAAAAAAAAAGCCAGAAACCAGACAGATAATGAAATTTGCACAGTTTGGGCGTTGAGTTGGAGTTTGATTTTGACTTTTTTCTTTTTCTTTTTTTTTACAGAGAGTGAAATTATTTGTTTTTTTAGAAAGAGTAAAAATTGGCACTGTGGTGAGAGGATTCAGGCTGGGCTTTAGGGATCAGGACTTAAGACCATGGCTTTGCCATAGATTTTCCACGTAGCCCTGGTTATTTTGCAAGTTCTCTTCTTTGAGTATACTCAAGCAAAATGATACCCCAAACTGAGTATAGAAGGTAGAACCCAAATACACTTAATATCTTCTTAGCCATTGGAACACTGAGGGTGCCTGAATAGATTTTGTAGTGTGATGCCATGCACAGATTGATAAATATTTCCATTGGAAGAGGGAGCTCACGTTTTGTGCTGTCCAATAAAAAGTGGTGGCACTGGCTGGGGATCATCTGGATGGCTCATTTTGTATAAACAGTCATTTTGGCAGGTGCCTTTTTCTATTGAAACTCCTACTGCATTAAACATTTGCATTCTGCTTTATCTTCAAAATGCTTTATAAACACTTCAGTATCAATCATCCTAATATATTTATAAAGACAGGTAACATTAATACCTGTCAATAGAAGAGGAAATTTTTAGCTTGGGTCTCTATGCTCTCAAGGCTATTTTTGGCTTCGAGTCTATAGTAGCACAGAGTTCAGAAATCTCAAATAATGTTCTTTTCTCTGTGGTTGAACAAAGCATTGGCAGAGCTGCCTGCCTTTGCAGTACTTGAACCTTTCAGGGGATTGAGTGTTCAATACATACATGGTGCTAACACTTTAAATGTGTTCATTAAGACCATGATTCTAATCACAGCTAGCAACAGCTGGGGAGAGATTTCTGGAGATATATTTTCTATAATTTACTGGTGTACACAGAGCTATTACTCTTTGTTGAAGAAACTTTGGAAAACTTCATGTCGATATTCCTCGCAAGGCTGTAACTTGAAATGCCGTTATAAGCAAGGTGTTTCTATGGGAAGCCACAGCCATCTGAAAGCCATAACTCTTCCTTATTAAGAATCTACTCCAACTTCTATTAAAATCAATGAAAAGATCTTTCTGACTCCGGCAGGTATAGAATTGCTTGATAAAATGTAGAAAATACCCACAGATTATTGTTGTTCAGTCCATAAAAAGTTGGCCAAAAACTTGCTGTTTTTCAGGACGTAATGTGTGTACATGTGCTTCAATTCTTTTAAAAGCACTGGGGGATCCTGGTTCTTCAATAGACTGTTCACTGGAGTCAAACATTGGCAAATAGCCCTGTGCGCTCAGGAGCTTATGCTAACAGTCTTTTGTTCAAACCTGCTAAGCCATTTAAATTTCATATGAAGAACACATCTAAGATCTCTCTGTCAGACTGTAAGGAAATGTCAAAGAACCCAAAATGTAGTTCCTGAAAATATAAAGGAAAGTTCACAATAAAATCATAGGGCATTAAAATGTTTCAAAATTTTAAAGCTGGGAGCCACAATTCACAAGGGTGACCACCTGCTTTGTGAAGGTGTTAGGATTTTCAAAACAATCATTTTTATACCAAGTTGAAAACCTTGGAGCAGAGCAAGATTATATATATTTTTTGAAAGGCAGATTTTATCTTTATCTGTGGACTTCAACTGATGATGAAGCAGCATAAAATCTGTGGGTAATGATCCTTGCTTTTTAACATGGCTCTTAATTTTAATTTCCAGCAGGATCTTTCTCTACCCCTGTGCGCAGATTTGAAAAGTCCTCTACCCAAACTGCCTCATCCTAGGGGCAGTGTGAGCAGCAGTGGCCCATGGAAGAAAGAATAGTAAAAAAAAGAAGAAAAAAACCAAACCCGCTTTCTGGGGTCGGTAAAATATTCTGCGCGAGTGCTTTATATTTTCAGGTAAAGTTAGAAGCAATTGTTACAGGTGCTGGAGGATAAGTAACCTAAATGTTAGGCTTAAAAAGCTATCTTTCTTTGCAGAGAACAATTTCAGTGCTTAAGAGGCGGTCATCTTTGGCTTTCCTGGGCAATTAATCCTGTCCACCTATACACACTGAAGTAGCAGGAAAAGCTTGTACACAAAGACCCACCCAGGAGATTGTAACTCGTGTTGCAAGAGTTTATGATTCAGTCAGGTCTTTAGCCAATTCTGCCTCTGTCTCTCTGGGAATAATCCAGGTGTAGCACTGTAAGGGTTATATTTCTTCTTCATGTTGGGAACAGTTTGTTCAAGCTGCTGAGACCATCATTTTACATCACAGGGTCATTGCAAGGTCAGAATTGTCAGTTCAGTGTTGTGCTTCTTGGGTGGGTTGTGTGAAACCTGAGTGATATTACCAGAACCAGTGTGGGTTAGGAGAGGAAGACAACAGCTCCTGAAAATCTCTGCAGCTTCTTTTAATGCTCAGTTCACCTCTGGAGCATTAAATACTGTTCACCTGACTTAGGTATTGAGACAGTAGATTCCTATAAATGAAAGGTGACACTACAGCTAATCACCTATAGGAATAGATGACCTCTCTCCCTTTCTTTATCAGAATTCTTCTTGATGGTGTTGTAAAGTTCTTTATTTTTTCAAGGCCTAAACATTCCAGGAGTCCACTTGTTCCCTTGGGAGATTATTTCACAGCTCAATGCACCTGTGTCAGGGAGGATCCCCTACAGCTTAGTCTGACTCTATTTTTAATGAGAGGTGAAGTTTCTACCTTTTTCCTGGTTCTGGCCAGGACAGGGTGCATTTTTTTACAGTAGCCAGGAAGGGCCATGGCCAGGACACGGAGGTTATTCTATACCAACTTACATCGTTGTTGGGGAAGGGGAAAAGCGACTTCTGCTTCCAAGGAGAAGGGGTTCCTTCTGGTTGAAAAATACATGGCAGGGGGGCCATCTAGTACTGTTTGTTGTTGCAGGCTCTGCAGTGAGCATTTTTGCATTTGAAGCACTCTCTTTTTTGTATGCTTTTATTATTAATTTTGTTGTTGTTACTGTTCATTTTCTTATCTCGTTGCTGTTTCCAGTATATTATTCTTATCTTTGCTTTTTGTGCCTCCAATTGAAGGGTAGGGAGGGGAAGCATCACATGGTTTTTTTAGTGGGAGTACTAAACTGGAGATTATCATTCCTAAACCATGACAACCTTGCACTGGAAAATAATATGTAAGTGTATTGAACTTTCTGCAGTATCTTGAATTTGATTGAAAAGATAGCCTAACCATTTCATATCAGCCTCACTCACACCTGCCTCCCAGGTCCTGGCTGTTCTGAGTTTCCCTAAAGCATTTTCCTCTTTGGAATTACTGTTCTGCCAGCTATATCAAATTAATTTCCCTTATGTTTCTTTGCTCAATAAATGGTGTATATCTTCCTGTAGACATAATGCCTAGTTTCATATTTACCAGATTGCTTTAAAGTTTCCCTTCAACCAGCTCAACTAAAGGTCCCATTTATCTAAAGAATGGTCTGAGCTTAAAAAATATTGCAAACCTTCTCATGTTTAGAACTAATTTTCTTTGGAAACTTGGAATATTCTATTGACTTTCTGGAAAACAATAATTAAAGCCATCAGCAAGGTAGAAAAATATTCCTGGATATAGTTTTCAGAATTCTGTGTTTTTCCTATGTGTCCATCCTTCTGAATTAGCTGACCACCATTTTTCAAGCACATTTCCCTACAGCTGGTCCTTGGCCACCCCTTTGGAGACTAAGCAGGGCTTTTCCACCTGGGGAGACGTGGCACCTGTTTGTGTGCACATTCCAGAGCAGCTGGAGCTGCCAACACAGTGGCTGA
Organism: Pomatostomus ruficeps; assembly: GCA_013400735.1. Taxonomy (NCBI): domain Eukaryota; kingdom Metazoa; phylum Chordata; class Aves; order Passeriformes; family Timaliidae; genus Pomatostomus; species Pomatostomus ruficeps. The sequence continues at coordinate 15,261 of VYZT01024214.1, read as the reverse complement.
AAGAGAACTCATGTTCACTTTGCACTTTGGCTGTTGTAGGTTTAGGTGTGCAACTTGACCTCCACCCCATCACTGGCAGTAGAGATGAAGTGGCCAAGCTGATGCTAACTGAAGGTTCACACATGACAGAGGTAACACCAAGGTCCTGACAGGCTCTTTGTGAAGAATGCCATCACTTAGAACCGAGGATGGGGTAAGGAGAGGTTTGTGATCTCTGTTCTTTCCATATGGGAAGAATGGGTTCAGATATTGCCTCCTCTCAGTGCAGTATACATACATTTTTTCAGCAGCTTGTCCTAATCTCCCAATATTGAAACTTGGACAAAACAAAAGGAATTTTTCTGTCAAGATCTTCCTAAGAATTTAGTCTGCAGTATGAAAACCTCCCCAAAGGATCCCTTATTACTAGCAGTCCATGATGACAATGTGATGATCTCCCACTCCGAGATCAAGGATGGTTTGGAGATGGCAAATTATTTTCCTCTGCACTTGGCATTACACATCAAACTGGGAAAAGCTCCTGCAGAGCATTTGGAAGAATAGGTCAGTGATTCTCATTTACCATTCTCTGTGTTAGCAGAGCTGGGGACTCTTCTGATAACACATGACCAGTGGCTAGCTTTCCTGATTTAAATTGAAATTTCAGACAAGTGCATTTCTAGTTCCTTCATTGCAGCTAAGATGATTGGTGCTGTTAGGTTGTGTGATGAAAGGCTGGTTTCTGCACACGCAGAGTAGCACAGAGGAACAATAGTGGGTAGGGGAACCCCAGAGGTATATCTGGGGTATTTCCAGGCACACTGCAGAGGCTCTGGGCCTCCAGAGCTGCTTGAATTGCCCCAGTGGCAGCGGGATCAGAGGCCACTGGGTGGACTGTGCCTTGTAAGAACCAGCTGCTGGAGGGATCCTCACTGCATAAATACATATGTGTGTATTTCCCACTAACACATCAATCAGCCAGAAAGGGGGCAGGATGAGGCCATTGGGGCTTGCTGTGGTTTCTTTCTACATTGGTTTGTGTGTCTGGCAGTGTATTTGTGTGTATGGGTGCTCTACATATCTGTGTGTCTGTGCCTGTTGGAAATGCATGCTGCTTGTTGGCCCTGGGAGCACAGAGTTGCAGCTGCCTTCTCCATGATGTTGGGCTGCTGGATTCAGCAGCATAAACCAGATTTTGTTCTGAATTTTTCTTGTGTGAAATCCATGTCTATTTGTGCATTTGCTTTGTTGGATTCAAGCAATTTTGAAAACATTTATTAATTTGTGTGTGTGTTTGCCATTCATGTTAAATGTTCTTTTGTGGTGGTGTTCCTGGCAGTCTTACCGAAGTGACGAGCCAAAAACAAGTGAATTGAGGAACTGTAGAAATGGCCTTAGGGGCTCTTTATCCATTGATGAAAACAATGTGTACAGGTAAAGCCCAGCTGCTGGCATTGCCACAACACCTGAAAGCCTTGGGAGCTGGTACCAAGAAAGTTGGCTTTGAATTGCTAGAGTTGCACACATGATCTTTAAAAATACAAAGATGTCCCACTGAAATAACTGAAAACACTCACACATTTCACTGCTTTGTGCTTGTAAGAATCAGCTTTTTACAATAAGGGTCTTTTGATTACCACTGAATACATGTGATTTCCCCAGCTCTCTCTCAAATCAATTATATTTGCTTAATTTCAAATGTGTTTTCTTGGGACGGGAGAATAAGTAATGTATTGTATTAAAATAGTTGATGAGGTTTTGGCTGTGCATGTGCTCTGGTTTGGCTTTTACTAATATCTGTGACTCCTAGGTCCAAAGTTCTGGTTCTCCTCTTTCCTGTAGAACCTTCAGCATTAACAACTGCCAATAGTGAGTTCTGCACTTGCAGACTCCCCACTTATAAAACCTATTTCACATTCTCTGGAGAAATATTTGTTAAGACCAAGTTAACAAACTTTTCAAACTCTATAGGTAGCCTGGCACCTCAAAGGCCAGTGCACCCACTTGAAGAATTTGAGAGTTCTAATGGTGAAGTTTTCAATATGTGAGTAATACTGTCTCCTGTAAAATACTATATATAGGTGAAATGAATCTAGCAAGCTTTTTGAAAATAAATGGTTGATTATCTTGCTCACTGTTTTGTCGCAATGTCACACTTTCTGTTTTTCCTGACTCCTCAGGTAGACAAGAGAGCAGTGTAAAGAAATATGAAATCATAATCACTTCAGTTTTCCTCATGATCTGAGTCTGTTGCTTATTTACTATGGCGTTGTTCTTCAGAAGAGTCCTGCTGAAATGACAGCGGTTGATCAAGCTCAGAATGGCAGAGCTGGGACCAGTGCTGGGGGTTTGTCATCAGTGCAGTCTGATTTTCACCTGGTACTGGGCAGTAGTCTCTTAAAATCCCTTCCCAGTTGCAGCATCTCAAAATCAAATGCCTACAAATCATTGGTGGCATTAAAAATGTTGGCCATTTTGCATAACAGCATTGTGTTTAAATGTCCATTTACAAGATGAAGTCATTTGCACTCTATAGGTATGTCTTAAATCCAGACAAAATATTTAAGGCAGCAAAATGGCTTATTTCTTTTCTTCAAAGGCTGTTTATGGTTTTGAAGTGCACAAACACCAAACTATTTTGATGTGTCCCAAGAGGAAAAGAAAAAACAACAAACCAACAAAACCCCACCCAGACATGGTGGGTTTTTTCCCACTCTAGGCAGGGCTGATACTCGGTATCTTCTTTTCGGAGGCTCAATAATCATCGCTAATGAAGTTGGACTGTGGAAGATTGTAGCAGATCCCCCTTCCCCCTCTGGAGCCCAGTACCCACAGTAACCTCCCACATCTCCCAGCCTGGCAAAGATCCTTGGTGGGTGTGGGTACCAGAGCCCCTGAGGGGGCCAGCAGTTGTCTCACCCTGCTGCTCCAGCTGCACCCATGGGAGGAAGCAACCGCAGAGGGAAGGAAGCAGAAGTACCTCCCCGTGCCACTCCTCCTCTCTGCTGCGGAGCTCCCGAGCATAGCATGCACCAGGCTGATAAGTGCTGCTGCCTCGAGAGCTCGTCACTGGTCTTTACATTCCAAACCCACATGCTACAGTGCTGCGGACCATGGCCTCTACCCTGGAGAAGTTCATTCATTCTCTGGACCTCAGAGCCCTTCCCAGGGTCCTCCAAATCCAATCAGGTGTCTATTGTCAAGGTGAGCATCGAGTGCTTTCTGGCAGGGCTTTGCAAGCCTGTGTTTGACCTCAGGTCCCCCTTCAGACTGGAATGGGGGGGAGGCAGGGGAGGATGCTCATGGAGTTGTCTCCTCGCAGTTTCCCACCAGCTGAAGAATGAGCGTTTTATTGATGGCTTTGGAAATGTCTTTGGTGTGGTGTGCATTTGATCTCACTGGCAGTGAAAAAGGAAATGTAGTCAGTCCTCGTCATATCCTGGAAAGACTACTGGAATAAGACATGAATTTGCTTTGCACTTACACAGATCCATGAATCCAGAACTGCAAATCACCTCACAAAGATTATTTGATTAAACCCAGTTTGCAGTTCTGGGGCTTCCATGAAGAGGTACCTTCCGTCTCCAAAATAAAGAACCAGGGAGTCTGGAAAATGACCATGAGGGACCACAAGGTTTAACTGAAATTCTGTCCTGGATTTGGGGGAACTTCAGGTGTGCAATGAAGCAAAGGGGTTGGTATGAGCTGGACAGGAGTGACACAGGGGTAATATTCTATTGAGTTTTCCTGCTGCAGATCTATTTTTATGACATTTTTAGTGCTCTGCTTGCACACAAAACACACTCAAAAGGTGGCAAAGAGACTTTCACTGGAGGGGAAAATCCTGCTCTTGGGTTGGGCATGGACTTTGTTCAATGATAATAATCATGTCAAGCCCATGTATCGGTCTAAAAAAAGAAAGTTACCTCCATGCCACTGAAGGAGAAATTGGAGTCCAACTAATAAAACTGACAGAGAGGGCTTCATGAAATGAGCTGAAGTCTGCTTCAGCTTCAGCCAAACACCCACTTTAGGATCCGCAACATCTATCTTTACATCAATCTAAATATTTCCATGCTGTGCCATAGTAGAAGGAGAGAGGAGGTAGCTATGGAAAGTCTGATTGGCAATCAGTAGCTGTGGCCAGAATGGGCGATTTTTCCCTCCATGACAATAGCCTCTTCGGGAAATGGGAAATGGGAAAGGAAATGGGAAAGAGCGTACTGAATCTGTGATGGTAGTGTCCTGTCCATGTGCTCCTGGTTGCCCATCCTGGCTGCTCTGGAAATTACCTATGAATAATACTGATATGTAGGAAAGTGTTCTGGGAAATAAACTTAGCTAAAATTACCAGAAACTTTTGAAAATACTCTTTTTCTGAACTCTGCTTTGTGGCCTGAAATGAGTTCTTGATAAGAAGGCTACCACGTAAGTGATGAAGGAAAAATAAAAAAGGGTGGATCACCTCCTTAACCTGGAGTAGCCACTGTATTCATCTCTTTTCACACAGCTAGGAAGCAGAACTGATATGAAAAGAAGTTGCATGCATATGTACGTATATGTATGCATATATATACATGTATATGTTTATATGTATGTATATGTGTACACAAAATACTGTGAGATGTGTATATATATATATATATATATATACACACAAAATTCTATGATAAAATTATGGTAGCCCAGCTGTCTGCAGGTTTCTGAGTTCCTACAGTCTGCATCCTACTGCTCATTGATGGTAAAACTCATACCAGTACATTTTGGTAGCCAGAGTATTTCAGTTTGTGCTTCCATTTACTGTCTAAACCCTTCCGCATGAGGAGGAAAACAGAAGGGAGTTGGCCCACAGACTATTCTGCAGCAATTCCTCACAAGTGAAAGAAAAATGCTATTGGCTGATGTCTAGCCTTGGGAGGGGGTGGTATGTGCTCTAGAGACCTGAGAATATTAGCATTAAAAAGTGACAGCCCTTGTGCTGCTCCGATGCTTTTTTGGTCTTCAGCAGCACCTCCTCTTCCTGTCCTCTGCTCCTGGTGGCTTCTCAGCTATTCTCATGCGTGTTTCACCAGCACAGCAGCTGCAGCACTGACAGCTGTACATGAGTCTCTTGTTCATACAACAAGCAAGACTGCTTCATTCTACTTGGCTCCTTGCCCTCACAGCCAGCATACCCAAGAACATTTGCAAGCACCTAGAAACACCAATGTCCTGGCTTCTGTGGGTTCCTCTTCTTCCTTGCTTCAGAGGTAGATTGAGATGCTCAAGGCAGTGGGTGCCTGATAGGTTTGCAAGATCTAGGGCTACAAAAGGTCTTCTCAGGCCAGGCCCTCCCTTTCTTTTTCTCACTCCTTCCCCGAGCTCTCTGGCTGTGGCAGATCTCTCCTGCATATTTTGCTCCCTTCTGTACCTGGGAGCTGGGGTGAACGCATTGTTCAGTGATTGCATTACGATTTATGTTACATTTTCTGTTGCAAGACTAGCGCTTCAAAGAGAGCCTGAAGTAACTCCTGTTATATTGCTGAACAGGAGAATGGGCCACTTTGAGCACTTCAAGTTTCCATTAAGACAACCACTCTTTAGTCCTTCCTCAGGCAGATCCCTCTTCCCCCGCAACAACCTTTTTGATCTCTCTTACCCCATGCAGTACACCAGAAATCACAGTGTGGGTAATGGCAGGTCTGTCAGCAGGGAACATGAGTTTACTGCTGTGGCTGCAGGGACCAAATCTGAGCATTTGTGCGCTGATTGTAATAGCTCCCATATAGCTACACAGTCAGCCTGGTCAGCTGAGTGGTTTTGTGGAATAGGATTTCATAGGAATCTGTAACCATTCTCAGCATAACCTGCAGATAGTAAGGGAGAAGATCAGTTGTTAAAGCATTACATGTGATCATTTGAAACTGATCAATCACCAGGGATAATTAATTTTCCTCTGTAAGAATTTAAAATTGGAAGAATTTTTATATATGTAAATGTTAATGTTTATTCCTCTCTCCACA
>VYZT01024212.1:0-17479 GCA_013400735.1 Pomatostomus ruficeps | reverse complement strand
TGGGCAGGGACACCTTCCCTTGGCACTCCTGGTGTGCAGAGATGGACAGCCCTGAGGAGAACAGGCCTGAAGAGAACAGCACAGCCCTGCTGTGGTGGCCCAGCACAGAGAAGCATCGCGTCGGGTGTAACTGGGCAGGCGGGAGCAAGGCAGAGCGGGACACCCCCAGTCTGAGACTCCAGGATTCCGGGTATCTGGGATTCTGGGATTCTGGGATTCTGGGATTCCAAGATTCTGGGACTCCGTGGTCATGGTGTCAGGATGATTCCCAAATCCTGCGGCTGGAGGCTGGACCCGAGGTGATTGGCCCAGGAGGCAGGATCTGCTCCATGCCCACACCTCTGCAGCCAGGCGCACGCACAGACCCTCAAGGGCAGTGCCAGGGGGTGTGACAGCGACACGGAATGTGCGGTCTGCTGCCAGCAGGCGATAAATCCCTCTCTGTGCTCAGCCAGGGGCAGCCCGGGCGCTGTGGAGCCCCAGTGCCAGGGGATGTCTGTGCCCCGGCACATCCGCAGGCACTGCCCGTCCCGCTATCACCCTGCTACCCTGTCACCCTGTCATCCTGTCACCCTGTTCCCTGCAGCCCATCCGTGCCCACGCACCATCCTGGCACTCTCTTTGTCCCCCTGGCATTTTTCCCAACGCCCTGGCCATGCAGATGCCCCATCCCACGGCAGGCTGCCCGTGTCCCTTTGGGCTGCGGATGTCACCTACGGACCCCTGGGGGCTCCCCCTCCCCTCGCTGAGCCTCCAGCAGGCTAAGGAGGGGGTGATGAACCCCTGGGGGCGTTCAGGGTCCCCTTGTGTCCCATCCCAAGGTGGCTGTGCCCAGGAAAGGGCGGGAGCAGGGACGGGGCCGGACAGAGCAGCAGCTGGCACTGGGGAGGAAAGTTTGTAAAGAAAGTACTGAACACAGACTTCCCGGGGTATCAGAAGGAAAATTTATGCATCGCCTTTGAGTTCAACTTCTCCATTAAAGCTTTTTCCCTATAATCTAGGGAGTTCTTATCTTGGTGACTTATGATGTTATGGAGGGGCTCATGCATGGAAAATGTCAATAGAAATAGTAACTCTAGAAGGGAAGGGCCTCCTAATTAGTCCCCATTTAGATTTTATGATGGCTTTGAGATCTGCTCATCCTGACAGTGCGCACTCTGGTTACATATTGTTCTAGCCTGAGGGAACCATAGGAAAATCCAGATTTATTGTACCTATCATACCAGCATATTTCATTTGCCATTATGAGCAGCCATCTCGCAATGATGCAGGAGTATTTATTACAGATTAAATTGTAGGACCTGGATGGTTTAGTGAGGTTCTTGAGGTATCATTTATGTCATTAACTGGCTCATTATCAGATCTGCAAATCTCAATTCCTTTTTTTGTGCCTCCTGTTTCCGAGCAGGGACCTGGGCTGGGCTCTGGCAGGCGCTGGGTCCCAGGGTGTGGGTGAGGCCAGGGCGTGCAGGGAGCGCATCCAGGGGGTGCTGGGTGCTGGGAGCTGGCGCTGCTCCGGCTCCCTGGGGACCGGGAACCGTCAGCTCCACGTGAGAGCCGCCACCGCCGCCCTGAGCGAGGTGTCCCCCCGCCCCCGCGTGTCCCCACACGGATCCCTCTCCATTAAACCACAACTTAGAGAGGTGAAGCTGGCAGAGGCGGTGGTAGGAGAGGAGGTAATTTAACTCTAATTATTTAACAAGTCTGTTCCAGGCATAAGCTTATTACCAGCGGCGAAGGGATACGCTGGATTTTTTTCTCTCTCTCTCTTTTATGCTTTATCTCTACTTGGAGAATTATTTGAAGAGGTTTAATCCAGCCTTGATTGTTGTTGTTAATGGGCAAGGAGAATGGGTTATTCCATGTGCTCGGCTGCTCGGCTCTCCAGAAAAGTCACGGGGAAAGGAGCTCTCAGACACTGCCTGGCTCTTCGATTTAGTGATATTATTTGAATTTATTGTTCGATTCGACTCGCATGTCCTGCCTTGTTGGTATTTGCCCTATTTACTCTCCTATATTGCTTTTTCATAAAACCAGGGGATGGCATTTAAGTTGTTGTGTTCTTTGGTATTAAAAGGCACTCGGAACAAGCCCGGGAGCACATCCTGGATTGTGGGGTTCAGGGCATGCTCTGCTGCAGAGCCTGCCCCACTCTTGGGTCGCTGCGATTAATTAATTCCTGCCATGGCCAATATTTGTGGGGAAGATAGAGCTTGGCAAGACAGAAATAATGCATAAAAACGCCATCGCTTTTTGTCCCCCATTTCGCTGGCAAAGGCTGTGGAGGGTGTTTGCAGTGGCTGGTGGCACCCCAGAGTTTCTTTTGCGGAAGGGATGGTTTGGGGGCTCTAAACTCTAAACTGAGCCTGGTGCCAGGGCCAGCCCTGTGGAGGCTCCTGGGCTGGACTCGGTGCTGGACTCCTTGTGGGGACTCTCCCCATCCCTGCTCAGCTCCCCCAGAGCCCCCCACTCTGTGTCCTCACCCCAGGACCTTCCCCAGAATGCCTGGACATTCCCTGTGGGGACAGGCACTCACACAACCTCCAAACCCGTAACGCATTTTGGAGATCTGTAAAAATTAACGCTTCCTAGTGGCTGGTGCCCTGCTGCTAATTTTATTTATTTTATTTATTTATTTTATTGAACACTTTGTACCTGTCTCTGAACCAGAGCAGGCTGCTCCAGGGTTGAACTGTGCACACCAGGTTGCAGATAGAAGGTGTGTGAGCATTTAGACTGTGCTTTTCCTTGAAAAGCATCACGATCCTCCAAAAATGTTTAAATGAGATGCTTCTCACTCTAATTTATACACATTCCTCTTTATTTAATTTATGTTGCATTTTCCTTTATATGTCAAAAAAATAAGGGACATTTATAAACTAAAGGGGGAAGAATTGTTGGACATTTATCTCAAATCAATCTTCCAATATCTGTGTGTACCAGGTGAGGAAATCCTGCGTGAGAATGGCAGTGGAGGTGGCAGCATGTGTGTCCCCACTGAGGGGATATTTTCTGTTCCAGCAGCTGCAGTGACACCAGGAAATTCAGGTATTTTGTGTGCCTGGAACCCGCAGCTGCATCGGCGAGGGAAGCACTGCCGAGCAGGGATGGTTTGGACATTGCTCCGCTACTCCCGCGCTGGGTGTTTTAAAATGAAAATGGAGTGTAATTAATAAAATTAAATAAATAAATGCCTTTACCTGAGCTGATAGAAAATTACTGAGAATTTAGGGCTGAAGGAGCCCAGGCTGGGTACCAGAGGTACCCCCGGATAAACACGAATCTCTTTAAACGGGCTCCTCGAACAAGAGCCCTGCTGAGCCTGCTTTGTCAGGGTGCCCTCGCCAAGCTCGGTCCTTCTGTGTAATCTGAATATTGAGGCTGCTCGTTAATCTCCATTCCTGGTTTAGGCTGGGCTGGGCTGTTCCGGCGGCGGTGGCTGGGTTGCCGTAGGAACAAGGAATTCAAGTAAATATGCTCAGGAAGGAGAAATGTCTACTAATTAAATGTGAGTAGCATTGATAAAGGGCCAGGGCTGGGAAAAGGTAGAACGTGACGGCCTTCCTTGCAATTCCTCAGAAAATACATTTAAATCTATATCTATATCTATCTGTATATCTATATCTATATCTACATCTGTATTTATATATCTATATCTATATCTGTATATTTTATATATTTTATACATTTTATATATATGGATATTATTATTGAAATAATATCGAAAATACATATATATGTATAGATCTGTATACCTATGAAATATATATATGGATAATAATTAGAAAATACATCTATATACATTTATATATATAATATATATGGATAACAATATAAAAAAATATATATAAAATATATATATGAGAGGTTTACAAGACTTATAAATGATGCATATACCTCTTTGTGGGGAGAATTACATACATTGAAGGTGACAGCAAGGTTTTTATATAGAAGTGGCACTTTATACCTTTTTTCCCTTTTGCGGCTATAAATTCCATAATCTTCTCTGAGCCCTTTTATGGCTTGCACATGGCAGATGAAGACGTTCGCTGGCTCTGGGGGTGCTGGGGGTTCGCCCTCCCCAACACCCCCCTTGCAGGGCTGGGGTGACATTTTCCATGGAAAGGGACCCCGTGTCCCACTTGGTGCCTCAGTTTACCCTGGGGGCAAAGGGAATAATCAAACTTCTGCTCTTCCACTTTTCTTTGTTTGCTCCTTGGCTGATTCCTTTTTTTATCCCGGGCAAGAACTATTGAATCCTGCAGCCACAAATCGAGCCCAGCTGGACCCCGCAGGCGCCAGGGCCAGGCACAGGTGCCAGCATCCAGCATCTCTCAGATACGTCCTTCAAACCAAATAACAGCAAACGTGGGTAATTAATGGCACATGGATAACCAACAAGCACTGGTGAGCTGGTGTTACAGGTGGGGAAACCGAGGCAGGAAGGAAGATGCAGATTTCGTGTAAAACCCCTGCAGATGTGGCCCTTGGGGACGCGGGTTAGGGTGAGCTCGGTGCTGCTGGGTTAAAGCCTGGGCTCCATGGGCTTAGGGGGCTTTGCCAACCCGAATGATTCTGTGATTCTATGGTAAAACCTCTGATATTGGAAAGCNTTGCGGCTATAAATTCCGTAATCTTCTCTGAGCCCTTTTATGGCTTGCACATGGCAGATGAAGACGTTCGCTGGCTCTGGGGGTGCTGGGGGTTCGCCCTCCCCAACACCCCCCTTGCAGGGCTGGGGTGACATTTTCCATGGAAAGGGACCCCGTGTCCCACTTGGTGCCTCAGTTTACCCTGGGGGCAAAGGGAATAATCAAACTTCTGCTCTCCCACTTTTCTTTGTTTGCTCCTTGGCTGATTCCTTTTTTTTATCCCGGGCAAGAACTATTGAATCCTGCAGCCACAAATCGAGCCCAGCTGGACCCCGCAGGCGCCAGGGCCAGGCACAGGTGCCAGCATCCAGCATCTCTCAGATACGTCCTTCAAACCAAATAACAGCAAACGTGGGTAATTAATGGCACGTTGATAACCAACAAGCACTGGTGAGCTGGTGTTACAGGTGGGGAAACCGAGGCAGGAAGGAAGATGCAGATTTCGTGTAAAACCCCTGCAGATGTGGCCCTTGGGGACGCGGGTTAGGGTGAGCTCGGTGCTGCTGGGTTAAAGCCTGGGCTCCATGGGCTTAGGGGGCTTTGCCAACCCGAATGATTCTGTGATTCTATGGTAAAACCTCTGATATTGGAAAGCTGGCAGCGTTAGCATCCCCTTCCCGGACTCCCAGGGCTTTGCTGAGCACAGGAGTCGCAGGCAAGGGGAGAAACGGGGGTGGATTTTTGTCGGCGTCACCCCACACCCCCCAGCCCTTACGCAGCCCCAGCCGTGCCCCGCTGCCCTCGGGGGCCGCCCAGAGCTCACGGAGCAGGAGGGTCGATACCAGAACTCCCGCAGCAGCACCAGCGGCTCCTGAAAGCAGCACGTGCGGGGCTCTCCCTAAAGACCGGGATTTTGCTGAATTCCTGCCAGCTGTGCAGCTGATGTTCCACCGCCGGGCAGCGGCTCCCGGCGGAGCAGGACGAGGTGGCTTCATCTGCATAAGCACGTGGACTCTGCACTCGTTTCGTTCTCATTTTTAATTACAGTTCAAGGACTAAATCCATCTCAGTCAGGCTCGTGCTCAGCTGGGATAAATCCAGCCGGGGTCCCAGATTTACAGCGGGGCGGGAAGGGCAGGGTGTGCCCGGTGTCCTGATGCTCCTGCCCTCCCTGGGGGATTTTACACTTAGTCCCGGCTGGCTTCTTTTCCCCCTTGCCTTGGCTGTTACCCTTGGCCATGTCCCTGAGGGAACAGGGCTCTGCGCAGGGCTCAAAGCGCTTCACTGGCCAGAGCAGCTCTGGGCTCTCTGCTGGCACCCCTTCAGAGCTGTCACCCCTTCAGAGCTGTCACCTTCTGTCCATCACTGCCTCGGCTCCTCCTGCCCACACACGGGACCAACCCAAAGCCCTGTCCTGCCCCTCTGTGCCTGGGGATGCCGTGCTCAGCCAGAGCAGGAGGTGGTGATCTCAGAACCGCCCGGGACCCCCAGCCACCCGAATCCTGGGGCGCTGCTTCCCGCTCCCCTTTTTCCCACTGGCCAGGGAAGGACCCATGGTATGAGGAGCAGCAATGCTGGGATGCTCCAGCTGTCTGCAAGAGCTGGTGGCCCCAAGCCCTGAGGGACTGGCCACCATGCCCCGTTACTGCTGGGGTCAGTCCCTGCCTTCCCCCAGGGGCTCAGCCCGTGGATGTGGTCACAGGGCCAGGCCATCAGCTCTGTCCTCACCCAGCTGCAGTTCCTTGCCCATCTCCTGCCCTCAGTTCCCCGTGGGCAGCAGGACACCGCAGCCACCACCACAGAGCTGTCCCTGTCGTGGGCATGGTGATATCCAGCAGGTCCCCAGCCTGCGGAGAAGTGTTGGGAAGAGAGACAGGCTGATCTCAGTGCCCCCGACCATTTACAATTTATATGTCCTTGTCAGACGGGGAGTTTGATAACTCTAATGTCATGTTTGTCCTTCACCCAGAGAAAATCTCCTTTAAAGATCACCAGCCCGGCTCTGTTGACAGGAACTGCGCAGGTCACGCCGTTAACTTGTGTGGGATTGCTCCAAAATGCAGATCTTTATCTTGACTGGAAAAAGAAGGAGAGAAAAGCCCCAAACCCCTGTGATTCCCAAATTGGATGGGGCCTGGAGCGGGTCTGGCTCTGCAGAGGAGCTGGGTGAGATGTGGGGACGCAGCAGCCCCACGGTGCCAGAGCCTGGATGGCTCCTCCAGCAGAACCAGGGTGTGCTGGGCAGGATCCCTTCGCATTTCTGAGCAAAGCTCTCTGAAAGGTGAATATTTCCATGCCCTGTCTGGACCCTTCTGCTCATCCCTGGTAATTCCAATTTCCAGGAGTCCTGAACGCTCAGCTCCCAGAAAGCCACGTTAGAACAGGAACAGATCCCTCGGGCAGACCCTGCGGAGCAGCAGCACTCCTGGGGTTGGTGGTGTCACCACCTCTTTGCCCACGATCTGACATCCAGGAGCACTTCCCTCCCTGCCTGCAGCCCTGCCCAGCACAGCCCTGCCCCAGCGTGGGGCTGGGGGCGCTGGGGACGCTGTGCTGGTTGTGATGGGCGGAATCTGTGTCTCTGCTGAGAGCAGGGAGCCTCCTGGAGAACCTGAGCTGGGATGTGGGGAGCCTTGCTCCTCTCCAAGCCAGGGAAACTCCCAGCCCCAGAGACTGGAGCTGTTGTGCCCATGACAGCCCCCTGGCCCACGCAGGTTTGTCCTGTCTGGAGGGGCATCCAGCGCCCTGCTCAGCAGCTGCAGCTTTCCCAGGGATGCTGCTCCCAGCAGGTCCCACGGGGATGCTCCACGAGACAAAGACACCTCGGAATTTCAGCGCCTTTTTATTGGGCTTATTTTTATTTCTCTCTTGACATTCACATGTCCTTGAACCACTCTGCTCTTGGCTGCTGCTCTGTGTCTCCCTCTCCCCCTGCCGAGGAGCCCCTCAGCTCCCGGGAGCTGTCTGGGGGCAGTGAGCCAGGTGAGCCCCAGGTGTGCAGCTCCCAGTCCCCGCAGCCGAGGGCTGAGCGAGGAGAGGGTGATCCCTTGGGAATTTCTGAGCTGCACTGACTGTGCAGGAGCACTCCCAGGTCCAGCCAGCTGGATCCAGCCTTAAAACCAGGGAAGACAAAGCACCCAGAGGGGCCTGACCCCAAGCTGTCCCACCAGGTGAGGGGGTGATGCTGGTTTATGCACCCGGGGAGTGCAGGCTGTGCCCGGGGCACACGTGGGACTCCCGTTAATTTAAGTGGAATTATGTGAATTGTACAGCATGGGCTGACTATACTCCTGAGTATTGCAGTTATTATGTTTACCATCAATATTCATGAAGGCCCCTTAAAAAAAAAAAAAAAAAAGCAGGAGCAGGGAAATTTTGCTCTGAACCAGAGAACTGCCACATCTTCGGGGAGTGTCTGCGGAAGCGGCGTGTTTCTCCCAATTTATTTTCCCTCTGTTTTTCCCAGAGTGTTGTCTGGAGTTCTGAGAACAGTTGTGGAGAAAAACAAATTGTGTTGGTGCACTTCATTTTACAAGGGCCCAGAGGGACCGGAGAAGGGGGAATGGCTTCCCCCTGACAGAGGGCAGGGTTGGACGGAATACTGGGAGGAAATCCTTGGCTGTGAAAGGGGGAAACCCTGGCACAGGGTGCCCAGAGAAGCTGTGGCTGCCCCTGGATCCCTGGCAGTGCCCAAGGCCAGGCTGGACGGGGCTGGGAGCAGCCTGGGACAGTGGGAGGTGTCTCTGCCATGGCAGGGGTGGGATGAGATGAGTTTAATGTCCCTTGCAACCCAAACCATTCTGGGATTCTAGGAGTCTCCAATCACCATTGCTGTGTTTGGCCTCTTCAGGAAATGGATTTGGTTTGATTTTTAATTTGCTCTGGAGTTTTCCAGCCCAGGCATCTCCCTTGACTAAGGAACACATAACTTTAGCCCAGAGAAAATTATGAAATCTGGGTTCTCCTTGAATAGCTCTTGTCTGGGTGGATGCTCCAGTACAAGTTGTGCCCAGTGCCAAGGGATAAAATTCTGTGGGGTTTTCCCTGTTATTGCTGAAAAAGAACTTTGTTTTTTATAGGTACCACAGCATCAGGTATCGCCCCCTTGCAGGCAGCACTTCGGTCTCTGCCAACAGCTCAGATGCTGCGACACTGCGGGGAGCGAGGGCCGTGGGCACGGGTACAGGTGAGGAGGAGGAGAAGGAGAAGGGTCCCCATGCCCGGTGCGGTGCCCGTGACGGGGCCGGGCCCCTCTCCCCGCTGACTGAAGCCAGCAGAGGGAGGAGAGGCAGCAGCAGCGGGCCCCTGCCTTCTGCCGCCGCCGCTGCCAACAGGGCACTGCTCTGCCAGTTGTAAATTTTAATTGGCCATCTGGGGAAAGCACAAACCACTGACTAGAGATTAATCAGTAAATTAACCCAGGCATAATACACATTTCCCAGCGGGGCCCGGGCTGCTGGAGGCTGGGGCGGAGCAGGCGGGATGCGGGAGGAGGCGCAGGGATGCTGTTATTGCTTTCCGCCGAACATCCTCCCCGTGTCCCGAAATTCCCTGCAGCGCGACCTTGGCGCTGCCCCTGATTTGTATGGCAGTTGCCGGGAGGTTTCCCCGTAAGTGCTCGACACAGATGGCACAGGTAGCGCTGATGGATCGGTGCCTGTGACACCTTCCCTCTGGTGAGCTGTTCCGGCTGCCTGCGGGCACGGCAGCCGCGTCCCTGCGGCGGTGCCCGCCGGGGCTCAGGGCTCCGGGCTGTGCAGCCAGCGCCTGTAAACAGCGCCGGGGGTGAGCAAACGCCAGCAAGGACAAGCTCCCCATCCAGATTTTATTATTCTTCGTCCTGCAGAAAGAGTCCGGGCATCCCTCGCACAGCAGGAGGGTCACACCTGGCTGGCACATCCCGGCCCCGGCGCCTCTCTGGCTGCAGAACCCTGACGGGGACAGGCTGGGGGCAGGACAGTCTCAGCCTGTGCCTGGTGCTGCCCAGGGAAGGTGCACAACCCCTCCGTGGCTCCGTCCCGCGTGGCTGGCAGGAGCAGGGGACGAGCAGGAGGGTGGGCACTGACCAGTGGCAGGGTCAGTCTCCAGTCCGGGCTGCAGGAGCCTGCGGGGTTTGGGTTCAAACATCTCACAGGGACAGCTGTGACACCTCCCCATCCCTGCAAGTGTTCCAGGCCAGGCCGGACCAGGAGGGGGTCACAGAATCACAAAACCCCAGAGGAGTTTGGGTTGGGAGGGACTTTCAAGCTCATCTTGTTCCACCTCCTGCCATGCGCAGAGCCACCTTCCCTAGACCAGGTGGCTCCAGGCCCCATCCAGGTATCCTGGTTGATGGAATAACACAACACCTGAGCTGCTCTGATGCACTCCAATGCTTGATTTCCCCTGGATGGGAATCTCTGCCCAGTCTGTGAAGTGCTTTGGGATATTTGCAGGAAACAGCCCTGCGTCCCCCACGCACCATCAGCACTGCGGGGACACCCTCTCCACCACACTTGGTATTTAGATTTTGTGGTGCGGTTCAGTTTATTGGCCCCTAGAGCTGACTATGTCCTAAAGAACAAGCCTGGTTCTTCAGAATTTAAATATTTCTCCTAATAAGTGGTTCCTTGGCTGGAAATATACGGATGCACCACTGTATCGTGTCTGTGATTTTGCATTTTCCCCACTGTCTCTTCTGCCTGACATGATAATGAGCTCTGTGTTAAGCCAGAAAAAAGCAATTTTCTCCTGAGGTTAATTTCTTTGGATTGCCCACCTGAAGTGGGGAGTTGCATATAAATTCTAATTTGTACTGAAGTGCAGAAGATTGAGTTGGTTTTTTTGGCACAGATGATACAGCGCAAATCCTTATTGACACACAGGGTGTTTTGTTCTGCCTTCCTGGCTATTGCCTTGGGAAGAAAATGATGATGAAACCCGTTGTGGCTCTTTGGGTCTCTTTGAACAGGCTCCAGCACTAAAAAACTACCTGAACTGCCAGAGGGCAGGGAGAGATGGGATATTGGGATGAAGTTCTTGGCTCTGAGGGTGGGGAGGCACTGGCACAGATGCCCAGAGAAGCTGTGGCTGCCCCTGGATCCCTGTCAGTGTTCCAGGCCAAGCTGGACAGCTCTTGGAGCAGCCTGGGACAGTGGGAAGTGTCCCTGCCATGGCAGGAGTGGCACTGCATGAGCTTTAAGGTCTCTCCCCACACAAACCATGTTCTGTGATTCTGGAACACCCCTAGCTCAGCCCAGCGAAACAAATAGAGAAAAATTAACTTACTAAGCTACCAAAGGGACAGGGGACTTGAAAACAAAAGGAATGAAGAAGCAGGAAGAGAAAATATTGAGCAGGAGGAAGCACAGTGCTTTGATCATGGGAAGCAACATTTCACCAGAGCTGGGGCCACAGAAAGGCAGGGAGAAGAGAGGTTGTCCTCAGACAGAAAAATAGAGACAAAACCCTGCCCTCTCCACTGCTGGAAACCCTGATCAGGCTGCCTCACTCTTGCCAGGGATGAGGCTCTTCCCAGGGTCTGTGGAATTCACAAAATGATTTAGTTTGGAAAAGCCCTCGCAGACCTTCGAGTCCAATCTGTGCCTGATTCCAACCTTGTCCCCAGCCCAGAGCTCTGAGTGCCACGTCCTGGCCTTCCTGGGACACCTGCTGGGGTGGGGACTCCAGACCTCCCTGGGCAGCCCCTGCCAATGCCTGAGCACCCTTTCCATGGGGAAATTCCTCCTGAGATCCCGTGTCCCGCTGGCACTGCAAAGGACAGGCATGGCAAGGTCTGGCCAGAGCATCTCTGCCTCCCGTGGTTCTGGTCTCCTCCTCACCAGGGTGCTCAGGATTTACCTGTCTGGGGGACAACCAGCCCAGTTCCTTCTTTACCTGAGCCCATCTTCCTTCAGCTCAGCCTGAATTCCAGAGTTTTTCCCAGCCTTGCTTCCCAGAGCAGCGCGCCAGACTGCCCCCCCAGCACCGCTCAGCGTTTCATAGGGAGAGGCAAACTGGTGTTGTGATTAATATGTAAAACTCCTAATTAATGGTGGGTCTCAGAGCAGCATGCATAAGTAATTCCTTTGTATTTGATAACAGGGTGTATTGGAGGGGCTCTACACCTCATTATTACCCACCAATTTCCTTAAAGGGTGGGCAGACCCTTCCCGAGGCCCTGCTACAGCACTCAAGGGCACGGAAAAACCCTTTAATGGACAAGGGGAAACGGTTTGGGTTGTGAGAATTCCTTACCAGGGAAATAGGAAGGGGAGTGACCAGGAAAGGGGAGTGACCAGGAAAGGGGAGTGACCAAGAAAGACCAACAAAAGGGAGTGACCAGGAGACATCGACTCCAACATCCTCCTTGGTGTGGCTGGACAAGAGTTCATCTTTCCTCAGCTGTGACTTTGGTAACACCCACGAGTACAGGCAGAGGGGTCTGATGGAAAATCACCCACGATTTAATTATTGTGATTTTTATAGACTGGTCAGAGATGGAGACCTGCAATGGCATCTCCCTGAGCCCTGGAGCTGCACTTACTGTGTGGCAAAACCACCAAATTCAGCACCCAACTCGAACAGTGCAGTGGAAAAACAGAAAGAAGAAAAGAAGGTTGGTGGGTGCAGGAATTGAGTCCTGGTAGCTCAGGTGGTCTGGGACCCTCCTGGACCTCCTGAGTGAGGGGCTTGGTGTGCAACGCTGCTGCAGGAGAGGAGATTTTCAGGAGGGATCTTGGGGAGAAAATGTTTGTGTGCTGGGGAGGGCCAGGCTGGCGTGTGCCTACTGGAAATGACTGCGAAGAACATATGGTTTCACTTAATGCAAGAGACTTTGTGGATTATAATTGAGTAGATAATTGGGAGAGAGTGAAGATTATGAGGGGGTGGGACTCGGTAATTACTCAAAGCTGCTTTGACAGACTGACAAACACTCCTTGACAAAGGCCTGGGAGGGACAGAAACTTCAGCTCCATCATTTCCTGCTTCTCTAGAAGCCTTGTTTAAGCATGGATGAGAGATCAGGAAGAGGGTGGTGCGCTGGTGTGGGATGGAGATGCCCTGACCATGGAACCTGTGCCCAGCCCAACGTCCTCATCTGCTAGCAGGGACCTGGGCATGGAAATTTCCATGGGGATGTCCAAAACCATAGAGAGAAGCTGTTAAGCTGACAGATATTGGGACAAGATATTGGGAAGGAATTCCTGGCTGGAAGGGTGGTGGTTATCCAGAGCAGCTGTGGCTGCCCCTGGATCCCTGGCAGTGCCCAAGGCCAGGCTGGACGGGGCTGGGAGCACCCTGGGATGGTGGAAGGTGTCCCTGCCATGGCAGGGACGAGATGAACTTTAAGGTCTCTTCCATCCCACACCATTCCGTGACTCAGAGGTTCTGTGGTTCCGTGCGGCCCCGCAGATGTTGCTCACACACTTTGGAGGTGTCACAGCGATGGACGCGCGTTGGCACAGCTGTTCCGCACCCACATGGGCCTCCTGGGCTCTGAGGAGTCAGCGCTGATTTCAATTATTTAAAATTCCGGCCTGTCAAAATATATGTGAATAAACAAATCTGAGCGGGCAAACAACACTCTCACATCCCAAATATTTCTTCTCCTCAGCACGCCTCTCCAGAAAAGCCTGGACGTGCATCTCAAATAATTAGATTTTGTTCAGTAATCAAACTCAATCAGACGGATTCTCTGTGAACTACTTTTATACCCACAATGAGGAATGTGTGTCGTTCCCTGTGCATTTGCATATTTTTCCATAAACCTAAAACCAATCAATTTTGAAGAGTTATGATAATATAAAGAATCTGAGGCAATTACATGTCTTTTAAACAGGGATTCAAAATGCATTCCGCTGGCAGGGTTCACGGAGCAAAGCAGTCAAAACTTCTTTAACCCTTTTAGTGGCACCTCGGTGTCGTGAGGGTGTCGTGGTGGTGCTGAGGACGTGCCAGGACTGAGGCCAGGGGCTGTTAATTCCCCCTGGTCATTCACTCCCCTGTCCCACCCTGTCCGTGGCTCCATCCTGGAGCTCTGGTGGCACAGTTGGAGTGATCCTGCCAGGGGCCCCGTCCCAGGGGCTGATGGGCAAATTAGCAGCACCATCTTTTCCTCCCGATTCCGCCAAATATCACATCCGCCGCCATATGGGCTGGAACGCCGACTTCTCGGGGATTTCATTTTCATAAACAGGGAGGAATTATGCAAAGTGCTATAGGTAGGGCTCGGAAATGTTTTTTTAAAGCAGCCGTTTGGTGGAAATGACTTTTTAATGATTTTTCTCTGTGGTTCTGCCTGGCTACGGAAGCCTTTTCCATGTTTATTAAGTAGCTGGGGCTCTGCCTTTTGTGCTGTTCATGCTCCGATCTGGAGCAGGCGGAGCAGCTCCGGGGGTTCAGACGGGCACCTCGAGCTGCACGTCCTATCCAACAAGCTTCACTTCGGAGGGGAGCTGTCCTCAAAACCCTGACTGTGCAAAAAAGGGGATTTTTTCAGTGTATTTGTGGCCGTGCCCTTCCTCCAGGGAGCAGAGCCCGTGCCGAGGGATGGGGCAGCTCCTGAGGCGAACACCGGCGTTTATGAGGGAACGACCTCCACCTCCGTGGCAGCAATCAAAGCACAGCTGTCACCTCCCTGTCCCTGCCACGTGTGCGTCACGCGCCGCAGCTGAAAGGACGACACACATCCAAGGAACAGCATCATTCCCGGAAAAGCAGGTGGGGAAAGAAGATATCTGCGGCACGCCTGACAGCGAGGAGAGCGTGTTTGCTCAGCGCATATTGGAGACCCGGCTCCGGAGGAGGTCACGCTGGTGGAAATATTACCGCTGTAATATCCACGGGGTCACGGCTGCCGGCGAGGCTGGGCTGTGCGGGGCCGACACGCTCGGCCCATGTGGGGACAGCACACCTGGGCACCCCCCCGGCCGCTGCCTTCCCCCTGCCACCCCAAACCTGACCATGGTCCCCTCCACGTGCCTTGGTCCCCATTCTCTGACCTCCCCGCATCTTGTGGACCCACCCCAGAACTTTGTGGACGTCCTTGTGGAGCTCTGTTCTTCTCCAAACCTTTGGGACCCCTGTCCCTCTCCAAACCTTTGGGAACCCCAAGTTCTCTCCAGACTCCTGTGGAGCTCTGGTGCCCTCCAAACCTATGTGGACCTTCCTGTGGACATTTGGTCCCCTCCAACCCACTCCTCACCCTGAACAGTGGATCACCTGCAAGTTCAGGGTGTGGAGAACGTAGGAAATCCTGGGGCTGGGGGCAGGAGGAGGTGGCAGGAGCCAATAAATGGGGTTTGCAGACGGTGTCACCGGAGATAAAGGTGGTCCTGGCACAAACTTGGCAGAACCACCCAGAGAACCACAGCCCGGGCTCTCTGGGCTGCAGGGATGTGCTGCTCCGGAGCAGAGGAGGAGCAGGAATTGGCTGTGGTTTATCGGCTCCTCAGGTGCTGCTGTGCTGCTGCCCCGTGGGGAGGGCAGGGGACGAGGGAAGAGAGGGAGGGGCTGCAAAAAGTGGCTCAAGGGCAGCAGCAACACCCCCTGCAGCCCCTCGGTTCATGTAAATTCATATTTATTGGCCTTGTCGCTCTTCTGAAAGGGGCAGAAATTCATTCTGTGTCCCTGCCATTTGTTTCCTACCGGAATATCTTTCACCAGCGTTTCCAGCGGCCTCTCCCCTTGCGAATGAGTAATGGGGGAAAGTAACTTTGGAGATGACATGGCAATGTAATCATCCATATTGTGTATTGTGGTTAAAATTGATTAAAATAATATTGAAACTCCCCCAAGGGATTATGCAATTATAAGTCAAGTCCCAAATGGAAAAGGTTTTTGAGAACTTGGCAGATGTCTTAATGAAAATGAAGCATTATAGTAATATATTAGTGCTATTTGTATATTATTGACAGCAGGATCACTAAACTATATAAATTACTGTCCACAAGAATGGCTGAATTGTTTTTCTTTCAGGAAATTTTTAATCAAATATAATTTCAGAAAAATAATTGTTTAATTTTGGCCTTACCTTTGATCCGCGTGTTGATGGATCAATTATTAAACTGAGTTTTAGCCGCTCATCTGCTTTGGAGGTTGACACTTTAAATATTTGATTTTGCACCCATTTTGTTTCATTACAGAATAAATTGTGGCGAATGCCAGGGACGATTACGCACAGCCTCGCGATGAAAGGTGGTCGGAGGCTCCCAACTTTTGTTTGCTGCCCTGATGTGGGGAGCAGAAGTGGGGATGGGAGGAGGGCAGGTTCCCCTTAGGGAATTCCTTCCACTGGGAAAATCTGGGACCCTTTGGAGCCGCCTCCTTAGGGCTGGGTGTTTCCTTCTGCCCCGCACAAAGCAGCCCTGGATAAACAAACACAGTTTTTTATCCACAGATTTATTCCCATGCAGGAATTTCTGTTCCAGTGGTTAAGAAATAAACTGCCTGCCTGCAAGTACATAATATTTTAGTCTCTAATTTTAAAAATATGCTGTATTTTAATACCTTTTTTAAAACAGATACCACTTTTTATGAAGCACTACATGAGTTGCTGATGGATAAATCACCCAAGCATGGTTAAAGAGACCCTAATCTCCAGATGGTAGCAGATCCATTTAATTGTATCCCCTGACCTCATCTCACCTGGGCCTGCATTAAAATCATAATACAGTTCAAGTGTAAAAATGATATAGTGTTTATTCGTCCTGTTTATGGGGGGGCAAACACACAGTTAAATTCAGATGTCGAAAATTAGTGTAGTCATTTGAAAAGGTTGAGTTAGATCAAACTGACTCTCAGCGTTTTATTTGCCCCTTTTTTATTCCAATGGCTCCACTGCTGCAGTTCGGCATCTCTGAGTGAAGGGGGGCGATGAGGAAGGGCTGGGGCGGGTTTGGGGGTGACAGAGGCAGCTCCAGCCCTGGGGAAAGGGGTGAAGCACTCGGTCTCATTTTTAATTTTCACCGTGATGAGGAGGGGCCACATGCATCACACAGGCACTACAAATATTGCAATATTTGAGTGCCCAAATCGTCTCTTCCCTGCGTGGTCCTGTCCTTGCCGTCCCAGCAGACAGAGCTGCTCCTTCCCATCATATAAGAGCAAAATGCTTCTCCATGGTGGGGGAAATCCCAAGGGGAGATGGATGGATGGAAGGGCAGGAGGGAGGGGAGGAACACAGACAAATAACCGAAATTATTATGAATGCATTGGCAGAGCCAGGTTAGCAGTTTTACTGCAGATATACTGGATTATGGAGAGAATTGAATAATTTATCCAGCAATTTTCACATAAGCAATATTATTAAAAATGAAGACATGAAAAAAGAGGTTAGTTATAGTGGAGAATATATATAGGCCATGAATAAATGTATTAGGCAGTAAGAGTAGTGAATGTTTTAGTAGGTTTAGACTAGATTAAAAAAACTTGTATTTGATTTCAACTAAGTCCTAAAATATCTGCTGAGAAAAAAAGCGCAGCTTGGGATGGGCAGAGGCAGAGCGGCTCCGTGCTCCGGGGGCGAGCTGGAGGCGGTGCCGGGAGGGTCGGGGGCTCCGTGTGACCCTGCTCACCCCGGCGGTGTCCGCACTGTCCCCACGGCGCAGTGACACCGCCCGGGCACACCGCTCTGGGTGCGGGCTCCCCGGGTCACCGCTGCTCCTTCGCCGAGCCTGGAGCGGGACAGGGCAGCCCTGCCCGGCCGATCCCTCCCGCGGCCAAACTTCGGGAATCCTGGGAGCTGCCGGAACCCAGAGGGGATGGGATGTGCTCATCCCAGCGTCTCCGCATTGTAGGGTACCCGCTTCTGGTGGTCGTGCAGCGACTCCCGGCCGGATGGAGCCTCTGGCAGTGCCAGCAGGACCGTGACACTGTCCCGGGGCAGGTGTGGCGCTGGCAGTGCC
>VYZT01024211.1:7024-35539 GCA_013400735.1 Pomatostomus ruficeps | reverse complement strand
GGCTGCCGCAGCGCCGGCCCCGCTGCCGCGCAGGCCACGCTCCCCCCGCCCGTCCTCGGCCGCCCCCGGCCCACTCTCGGGGGCCCTGCACGCCTCGGCCAAGGATACTTGTTGCACGGCTCTCTGCGTGGTGGTGTCCGGGGACTGGGACTCCTTGAGCAGCTGAAGGATCTGCTGGAGCCCTTGCTCGTCGGGCTTCCACTCGTACTCCATCTTGGCTGTCTGGAAAACAGCAGACAACAGGCGGCCGCGGTTAGCGGCGCGGCAGGGCCCGGGCGGGGGCGGGCGGAGAGGAAGGAAGGCCGAGCCAGGGAAGGGGCGCGGTAGTGCCCGGTCCGCTCCGGTTCTCGGGCCCCTCACGCACCCCAGCAACCGCGGGACAGACGTAGGACACCGACCTGCTCCCGCTGCCTCCGCGCCGAGTAGAGACTGAGTCACGACGAATTTGTGATCCGGCCCGAGGAGCCGCCCCGCGTCCTGCTGGGTCCTAGCGCCGGGCACGGCTCCGCCCGCCCGGGCCGCCTCGGGGCCGCCGGCGCCGCCGTCCGCCTTTCCCCGGTGCGTCCCACACTGCCAGGAGCCTGCGGGCAACAGAACGCGAGCACCTCAATCCTGGCCGACGGGAAACGGGGAGCCCACGCCACCCACCCGAGAATAGACAGAAACCTCCAGCGAACGCGACAGGCGACGGGCGAAGGGACGCCCAGGGCCCGGCCCAGCCCCCTGGGACAGCGCCCGGCAGCGATTGCGGAGGCTCCCGCCTTCCCACGGAGAAGTGCGAGCGCGAAAGCAGACCCCGGGGTCAGGAACGTGGTACCTGCTGCACTTCTACGTCATTTGGTTGAATGCTGAGCAGACCTCAAATTCCCAATTCCACGTGCAAAGACAGAACAGGACGAAGTACCTGGGGGAGGGGGAGGCTCGGGCGTGCAAACTCAAAAGAAACTGCTTTGAATACCTACTTTATCTTAAACTTAGCCCCAAAATGTATCAGGGAAATCTCGGGTTAAAACTAACAATTTAGATACATATATACGTATGTATATATGTAAAATATGCATTACACTTTGTATATGGTTATTTTCATGTATTATACATAATACTAGCAGGGGAAAGAATACATGTTGTTTAAAACTGGTCTAAAACATGAAAATGAAAGCCAGTAATTCCCTGGGATTTTATAATCTTACTTTTAGTCACTGTGTTTCTAAGTACTTCACCTGACATGAAAACTAGTTTCTGTTGCTTCTGCTGCAGTACAGAGCTCAGTTTGAACATTACACATCTCAGCCTTAACAACTGTTCAGAGGCATTGAGGACAGGGAACAATACTGATTCCTAAGGGTGCATCCCAGGTAATTTGTTATATGGCTCTTTGTCTCACCTCCCCAACACTGACAGTCTCCTGTCCAGTCTAAGGTGCTAAGAAGTGTTCTTAGCCAACTTTCCTTCTATTACTATGTGATGCCCTTCTTGAAGGAGACAAAATCAGGATTGCATGGTCTCCAACAAAACAGCAAAAGGAGACATCATAGGCCAAAAGTAAGACAGGTAGTGCACTTATACTACATATGTGGATGAGTACAGTGAAAGAGACTTCTTGATGAACAAGGAAAGAATGCACACTGGAGTAAGAAGCAGAGAAATATGCACAGAAGTATGCTGCACAGCATACTAAATAAAATCAATGGTGAGAACAAAAACAGCTTATGAAAAAGGAAACAGAAATGGGATATATTTATTAAGCTCTTCTGTTTTAGCAACTGCTGTAGTTATCACAGGACTTTTTGGAAGACTACAACAGCTGAGCACCTCTTGGGAGTTTACAGCACCTAGACAAGATGAAGTCAGTAAGGTAGGTACATAAAGACATTCCACCACTTACAGGAAAGAATGGGCACAAGATTTACATGAGATTTTTGTGATCAGGGTGAATCTCCACTCATTTCCCTCTAGTACAGGAACATGTCAAAACAAAGGATTTTGACCCAGACCATTAAAACTGATATTAATGGCTGACACTGTATGGGCAGGAATGATTTTTCTGGGATGCATTCATAGCTGGAACAGATGAAAGCTGAAGTCCAACAAATCAAGGAAGAGCTAATATGGGCCTCATTCACCTAACTGTGCCTTATCAGTGAGGTTGTAGAAACTTCGATTTTTCCTTTGAGACTTCTGTCCCACTTCCGTCAAGTTTGTTTGAATTTGATTTGAGCTTCAAAAGTTACTGTACGGAAATTATGACACAAGGATTATACCTGTCTAATATCTGGAAACCAAGTGTGCTAAACGAGAACAACATTAAAGATGGGAAGCAAAGGAAGAGATGCAAAGGAAGGCTGAGAGACAGAACAGGAAAGAGCAGATGGAGAAGCAGCCATGGATCCATAACTAAGAAGAATGTAGGTTTCCTTTCCAAGAATGTAACTAGAATTCAATCCTGGTAAGAATTTCCACCATCTGCAGCAGAAAGGACAGAAGAAGACCTGTATGAATGGGAGCCTTCACAGAAGACCTCTAGTGGAGACATCTAAGTGCTTTATCATCCTCCAAGACAGGTAAGAATAATTTATGAGACATTATCAAGATGAGAAAGTATTCTGCGAGACGAGGTGTCTCCTTTAGCTTCTATATATGAAACCTGAGGAGGAACCCATCTCTAATCCTTCAAATTATGTAAGGAAGCAGAAGAAATCAAAATAATTTGACTGAGACAAGAAAAAAACTTCAGGTTGAAAGTATTACAGAAAATAAAAGAAAAAATTGTTTATTTCTGTATGCTTTGCACATATATATATATGCTTGGCCTTTTTTTTTTCCTACTACCTGTTTCCCCAAGCAAGAATCTTCTTGTATAGAAAGAAAATCAGAATCAATGTTAAACAGTGTACCAGAGGCATGAACACTACCCTCCAAAACACAGCCTGGTTCATCCCACTCAATCAGCAAAATGCTGCAGAACTAAAATTAACACACTTCATCTATTCATCTATATACATTAAGATTACAGAAGTTCTTTGAAGACAGAAGCCTTGCACAAATGCTGAGGCTAATATTTGATTTCTCTATTATCCAGACTTCAGATGTCATGTACTAGCCATAATCCACTGTTATCACAATGTGTAATATTGAAACAAACAAACAAACAAAACAACTACAAGCCCAAACACTAACCTATATCTTTAATATATTTGTCTTCACAGACCTTGCAGTTTTCTACTTAAGGATCCACAAAAAGCCTACAAGAAATTTTTTATCTTTAGATTTTTTGACCTCTTCCATTTCTCTCTCAGAATTCCCCATTAATTCAGGCTGAAATGACACATACCTGGCATACAAGGAAACAAAAGAAATGGTTCCAATACGTATAGCTGATAAATGATTCAAAATCCAGGGGGGTTTTTTTGGAGTAGTAGCTGTGAATGCATGAGACAGGCTTTGATTCTTCCTCCTTCCTGAGGTGATGAACCCGACTTTTTTTTCTGCAAAGTGTCCTTACCATCACATTAGAGTGCATTTGGTGCTAGGTCTTTTAATCTCTCTTGTTGCTTTTCATTACGTGATAAAGAGATACTAACAGGAACCTGGATTAGAATCTGGTTTCTGATCGGCAACATGTATTAATTGACAATTGATATTCAAAACACATACAGAGAG
Organism: Pomatostomus ruficeps; assembly: GCA_013400735.1. Taxonomy (NCBI): domain Eukaryota; kingdom Metazoa; phylum Chordata; class Aves; order Passeriformes; family Timaliidae; genus Pomatostomus; species Pomatostomus ruficeps. The sequence continues at coordinate 31,879 of VYZT01024211.1, read as the reverse complement.
AACAAATAGGAGATTCATAATAGAACATCCACCCCTCCACAGTCTCAGTGCACTTAAAAAAGAAACAGGAGAGTGGTGCAAATCCCTCACAACCATCAACCAGAACAGAGACTGAAATCTGTACTGCCAGGAAGATGTCCCATCCCTCAAATGCCATAGACTCTAAGCTGTACCTTTGGAAACTACAACTTGACCGCCAGTAGTTTTGAAACTAGTTTCAAACAATTATTCTCTAATTAAAATTAATTCTCAATATAGTCCTAATTTCATAACTGTTAGACAATGTCAGCCACTTTACTCTTTAGAAAATGTTCCCCATCTTTTAGTTTTATTCCATAGGTAATATTGGAATTTTTTTATTTTTTAATTTTGAGAGAATTCTAATAGCAACTTTCTTGTTATAAAATTCAGGCATTTCAACCTGTAATATTGGTGTTTAATAACGGTAATCAATCATTCAATCAGTTGCTAAAATCAAGCCTTCTGAATTTCCACACACACTTCTCATAGTGTCTCTCTGCATAGGATTGTATGCACAGAGGAAATAACTGATACTCCACAACAGCCTTCTGTATACACCCTTTTATGTCAAGATAAGAGTGATGTAGATTAAGCAAAGCAGAAAAAAAGCTCTCATAACCCAGAATAAATGTGTCTGTGTGAAGGACCTCATGCAGAACAGCTACTGCGATACTATTTTCAATGCCTTGTGCCTGGAGACATGCCCTAAACTTTCACTTAAAAAATACTGGTAGTCCTCACATCCAACACACTAAATGAGCATCCATTCTAAAACATTTGGTGCAGCTCTTCTGAGTTCAGCCATGTGATACAAGATTAACATTTATTACACAACAATTAATTCGAATACTCTTTTGAAGAAGACAGTTTGACCCTGTGAAGCACCAAAGAGGTTACCAAGGAGACTGACATGAAGACAGTTTGAAAGGATTTTGTGTTCCTAACTGAAACATCTATGAAATTAATTTCCTATTTTTCCAGAGCTGATTGGTTATGATATAAGGATTGTTTCAAACAGAAGCCCAAGCAAACTTTAGAAAAATATTTTTAAGATGGGGTCTCAACATTACTTTGTATTTGTATTGAGTTATATAAAAATAGGAGCCAGAAGAGGCTGTAAGCTTACTGTTTTCTAATGCAACACTAACCAATTCCACTATTGCAAGTGTAAATCTGTGGAAGGTAGAAGTTTGTGGTTAAGACTGGCACAAAGGGTATTAAGTTGCCAAATGCAGGAGTGGCATCTCTTCCTGGTAACTAAAGTTGAAAAAAAAACCCCATTTTTTAAGGGTTCTTCAATGTCACATTGGATAACAAAAGGGTAACAAAAGAGGAAAACCACCTAGAAGATAAAACAAATTAAACATGATCCATCATATAATCATAAGCCTTGGACTAAAGAAAAAAGTTTTGTGGAATGTACCAAACTAAGAATTTGTTTCATTAGTAGGGTTAAGACTATCTTAAAAAATAACTTTTTTACTATCTATGGACAGAATTTCTTTTACCTGTAAGGAACAATTTGACAATGACATTCAAACCAGCAAATGTATGGGCTTTCAGGTAATATAACATCAGATTTGTGTACCGTTAATTGACATTTGTTTCCTACTGTTATTCATTCTCTCTGGTCAGTAGGTCTGTGAGCTGAATAATAAGATGAAGAAACTGAGAGAAATTATGTTCGCTTTCTACCCTCCTGAGACAATTAGCTAGAATTCATTTTGCCTTATGTCATGTATGAAACTAGAAATTGTGTATGTCTACAAATGTTCCCATAGTAGAACACCTTGTAATGAAGCGGAACTCATTACTGGAACACTGGCATTTCAATATTCAAGGCAAATAAATCTGTAATGTGATTTGCTGTCCGTAGAAAACCATCAGTTTGATGACAGACTTATTCTGAGCCTATCTATAGTTACAATAACATATCTGCTCATGAAATCTCTTACACTGTTGCCTGTGTGAAAGGGAGCGCCTATCTATAGTTACCATAACATATATGCTCATGAAATCTGTTACACTGTTGCCTGTGTGAAAGGGAGAGCTGTTCTGGCTCGTTATTGTTGTAGTCACCCTCCACGATTTCATGGTTCCTTTTCTCAAAGGTGAGGAGCAGTATTTCTTTTTGCAGATAATGTCTGTAAAAGCCTGCACTGTGGAATCCCATTGAACAGATGAAATAGTACTCAGGATAAACTGACAGCCTGTAATTCCACCCTACTGACAGAAGTACATTCCCTCTTTATTTAATGAATACCTCCTGCTTCTCATGCATCAAATGAACACAGAGGAAAGAGCACAGCAATGCAGTTTCCATATATATGAAGGTACAAAACCATCACACCACTGCAGATAAAATGGATGACTGGCCTCAGCACGAACTAATATTTCTTGTTTTGTAGAACAATTAAGACTTAATTCAAATTAGAATAACGAACACCAACATATAGCACAGGCTTATGTGCAGGTCAGAACTGAAAACTAGATCTTTTCCTATTCATGGGTTAAATTAGATACATAACATTTTCAGCTGCAGGGACAAAAACGTGTCAAGCTTCCACCAACTAGAACATCATCAGAAGTGTTTTGATTTTGAATTCTTTTTTGATAGGATGGAACACCATTCTTATCATTCATGAAGAGTCCAGCTGAATTAAGTAGTAGACAGTACAAAACTGCAAAGATCTCTAGATTTAAAATGCCTTTGATCATCTAATCTAGACAAGGATGCCCCATCTCTTCAAATGTACCTGTATGAAAGGACAAGAGGAAATGACCTTAAGCTGAGACAGGGGAAATTCTGACGTTAGAAAAGAATTTTCAGTGTTAGAGTGCTCAAGCATTGTAACAGGTTGCCCAAGGAGGTGGTGGAGTCACCATTCCTGGAGGTGTTCAACAGGCATCGGGACCTGGCACTGGGTGATGTAGTTTAGTGGTTTAAGGGTAACAGGGGTAGTGCTGGATGGATGGATGGATGGATGGTTGGACTGGATGATCTTGTAGGTCCCTTCCAATCTTGATGATTCTACAATTCTATCATTATTTCATTTTCACAGCTAGAGATACCAAGTGGAAAAATAAGTGTGTGGCTAATGACTTGCACCACTGTAATCACACATGGTGGATACTAAAATGGCAGTACATGCTTTTAACGCTGGCAGTCAGAAAATCTAAAACTGAATGGAGAGCTGTTTGAGAGAAATATCACCTCATGAATTTGTGACAGAAAATACCAGATCTATCAGCTGAAATCGAAAGCAGTAAAGGGAGTAAGTGGGTGTACAAAGGATGAAAGGCATCATTCTTGAAAGTCCAGTCTTATTTAAACCTCTACTGTCAAATCTCATGTCTGAAATCCAGCATGCACTTTTTGCCTGCTTAAAATTCTTTTAAGCATGAATTAGTGTCAAGTGCATATGAACCCTATTCTATTCCCTACTTAAAGTATATAGTAAGATTTCTTTCTCTGACCTGTAGGAGGCAAATCCACCTGCTGGAGGATTTTTGTTGAACATCAGTTTTTCTAATTTGTGATTTAGGCTTGCCCAAGCTGCAGATAAAAATCAAAATGATACACGGCTTTTGAACCTGTTCCTTATGAAAGATCAGAATGCAGACTTTTGAAAACATCTGAGAGAAGTAGCAGATATAACTTAAAAACAAAGTTACGGCTGAAAAAAACCATACACATGGATGAGTATAAGACTGTGAGAAAGATGCAGTCTCTGAAATTCTAGCATTCATTTTCTTTCAGTTATGCATTCATTCTTACCAACCAACAGAGATTAATAAAAATAAAGAAACTAACAGATACAAGATTCCTGTTTTGACTTAGTGCATGCTTGAGAAGGTATTCCTAGCCCTGCAAACCTTGGAAGGAAAGTCACACAATGAGAAACTCCACGGTGCCTGTTCCTCTCACAATGCTTAGCAAGACAGACAGGGCCTTTGTGTGAGCCCTGGCGGCATAGGCACGTGATAAACATCTGTTGTTCTTCTTTTTCAATAATGTTCACAAAGTCATCTCTGCTACTAAAAAACAGCAAATGTAAAGGAGATTACACCTCGTCATGGGACAGTGCCAAATTTGGGGAGGTTCTCAGCCCTGAAAAGAGTGCATTGTTTATTTAAAATTAAGTTATTCACAATTATTAAAAAAACTTAATCTAAGTAAGAGGTGATCTGCTTTTAAGCTGACTTTGAAGAAATCTGCACCATGATGAACCAAAATACATCACAGTTCTCCAACTATTGTCAATATATAAGCACTTATAAAACCAACCAAGTTTAGTGCAAAATATATATAAAGCACAGATATATCACCCACTAAACAGTTCACTAATTTAAATTCCTTTTTGTACAACACTATCTTAATAATCATACATAATAATAACATATTAAAGTGTAAAAATTAGGAATCTCATTAAATAAGAAACAGAACTTGTAAAGGTGCTAAAGACATTCTGCTAGTAGAAAGAAGTAACAAATGGCAAGATGACAAGTCAAATGGCATATTTATTTGTAAGTATGTTTTGATGCATAAATGAAGTAAAAATTATCTATTGTGGAAAAGCTAAATTAAAACTGAATGTACAAAATTAAATATTTTGGCCTTCCAATTTAAATTATTAAAATTAGTTATTTTACACTGTTTAAATCAGACCAATGTCTTTTCATAGTATGCACCCACTGTAAAGAAACCAGCTGTAAAGAAATGAGTACAAAGGATGTCTTGAAAAACTGAGAAGTCTCCTCTGGTAAGCCCATCAGGCATAATCAGGAATTCAGTGCAGGGTTCAAGGCAAAAATGATATTGGGAGCCTTAAGACCTGATTAATCAGGATTAGGTTGTATTTTTACTTCTTGGCAAAATACCTTGCATCCCAGGATACACAGAATTCAGAACCACACACTCACCTACTTTCCTCCCAGTCTTTTTCTGAACACTCTGCATGTTTTAAAAACTTTACACACAGAACATGCACTGAGACATGAAACTGTCAGTGACACTATCACTGTCTGATCTGTCACTGGTGACAACACTGGTGCTTTGGTTATTCTTACAATACTGACAGCAACAGTGCTGGCTCAAACATCATCACTGGTCATTGTAATAGAATGCTAATGTATTTTTCCCTGCATAGCTGACGAATTTCCTTATTGCAGTGAGTGGCTTATCTAAGGTTCTTATGATGCTGTTGCATCAAGGAAATGTCAGTATTTCAGTTTCTATTAGTCCCTGCGTGTCTCCAGCGAGCAGGTATCTATCCTGCATAGCAATTAATGAGTGGAGTTGTCTATGAGCTAGCAGGTACACAAGTGGAAGAAGATTTATAAACCTACAGAAAGAAACTGGAATTCAATCTTATCCAGTGAGTCTGAGTACATGGTGTTCTCTAATCTCTGATGTCAGATAAATATTCCAAAATTACATCCTTGTGGAAAAGAGTGAGGAAATATCTACTGATCTGGAATGGAGCTCACTCCAAAAGAGAAAAAAGTTCATCAGTGAGAGTAGTCAACTGCTCCAATCATACACCTAAACAAAAGGATGCTATCCTAACTATCCTAATCAGAGAAGCAAAACTCTTAAGGTAAATAAGCAAATAGGACTTACTGATCTAAATGAGAATGCTAAAGAATGACTTGTTTTTCAAGCCTCAGATGAACAAGGGAGCAGAAAACAATGATGGATAAAGGCAGAAGTACTGCCACCCCCAAACTGTTCCTGCATCTACATACACAGTGGAATTTGCAGACACATCAAAAACAATGTTTTTTCCTCCTCTGCATATCATTATTTTCAGATGGTAAGTAATTATATGTGTTGAATTTATTATTGTTTAATACAACAAACAGCATGATCCAAGTGCTTCAAGATTAATTCGGCAGAAGTTTTGTGAGACTACAAAAGAAGAGAGAAATGTGTCTTATTAAAGACAGACTATTAATACAAATTAAAACAATATTAAAAATTCCTAAAGAAAATTTCCAGTTTTCATCTGACCAAAGCAATAAAACTGATTGGATACTGTGGCAAGGAAAGCAGCATAATCTTAGGAGAGAAGACTATTGCAATTAATAGATGCATACTGAATATCTAGTAGAAATGGCCAGTTGAAGAATGCTTCAGCTTTTTCAGTTTAAACATATTCAGATATATTCTAAATGCTCTTGGATATGACACCTGAACATGAGGTTTTCGAGGTCTCAGACTTCCAGTTAAACAAGATATTCAAGTTGCTATAGTTTGAAGCCAACAGACGTGACAGAAGAAAACCTAAAGAGTTGTTCTACACAGATCTTCATGGCCTTTCCCAGCAATGGGTGTTAAGAGATCATGAATAATTACAGGTAGACAGGTGGACTTATACTGTCTGATTTAAAAAAGGCACAAATACAGGAAGAAATTTAAAAACAAAAGTATAACAGTTTAATGCTTACTGCATTCTCTCATTTCTAGTCTTGTTTTTTGAAAAAGCATTGTCACAACTGTATCTGTGAGATCAGTTTTGAAACAATATCGAAGCACTGTAAAGGAAATTGCAAGCATGTCTGAATGCACGTAATTCACCTTACCTACAGCTCCTGTGCTGACGTGGCTACATTGCTGTTTCTGCACAGATAGAGATTGTTATTGTGCAGATGAACAACCACTTAAAATTCCTTGGGCAGTTTAATGCAGCCTTAATCAACTGGCTACTAGCCCCCTTAGCAATTCTTTTACATCTTTCTCATTCAAATGCAGCATTTCATGCTAAAAGAAGAAACATTAGAAATCAAAAATTAAATTAAAAGTATATTATGGACTTGGGTTAAAAAAGTAAGATAGACTTAAAGAATCTGAACATATAAAAGTGCAACTAGATTAGGAATTTAATTGTAATTCTTACTTAAGTTGTAAGTTTTCAGTATTTTAGTCTTTTAAATACTTACACATTGATTTGTGAAGGATATCAGAATGTATTAGAAGCAGAGACTGGTTGCTGTGATCAGTTCCTTAGTCTAAATGATACATATGTAAATTAATTCTCTTAAAGTGCTACTAACTAAACAACCAATACAAAACAGAAAATTCAAGGTTTTTAAAGCTTTGGCTTTCTTTTTCCCTTGTCCTATGATCAAAAAAATTATTTAGTGGAGAAACTGTCATTTAAAATAATTTGATCTGCCTTAAATGCACAGGTCATTTAATAAATTGAAGGCCACTTAAATACATTTTTAATAAAAACCGGTTGCAAATCTCTTCACCAACTCCACTAAATAAACTTGTTGGCATTCTACACATCACCAAAAAAGTAATGCAACCACCACATGAAACATAAAGCTACAAAGAGTTGAAGCCACAGTCACAGGCTAAACTGCTTACAGCCAGGAGAATAAATTAACATCTCTCCCCTATAAAACAGCTCTTATACATTATCATAATGCAGAATATGGGCTTTTTTTCCTGCTAGTGATTTTATGATCTTCACCTTGAGGATCAGTTTATTGACCGACACCATGCTTTCTCATATGATGTCCTTTAAAATTTGCAATGAAAAAGGCATTTCGAGATACCTTCTCCTCAGGTGAAATGTTCACTGAGGTCTTAAGTCTCTCTCATACTTTCTCATTCTCCCTGTATTTGCCTACTGGAAAACATTTATATTCTGCTTTGTAATTCCATTGTAAATTGTATTCAGAAAAGGCTGTTTTGTTACATGCCTGATACGTTAGAGGCTTATATGTAGAGCTTCTGGGCACTACCATAACTAAAAATTAAGTTTAAAATGATATATTAAATTGCAAAAAAAAAAAGAGCTATTTTCTGCATAATATGGCAGCCAAGTTTTTTTAAGTTCTTTCAAATTATCTTCAATAACAAAACAGACTGTTTGACAATGTACTGACTGTCTTATATACAAGGTGTCTTATACACAAATAAAAACACTTTTATAAAACCTGGTCTTGCCTGATGGTGTAACACGGACAGTGTTAAAGCTGAACAGTATGCATAAGATCAATATGGATTTTTAATATTTCTTCAGGATTTTGGAATTGAACTTTAAAGTTTAACTGAGAAAATCAGAGGTCAAACACATTTATAACTAAATTAGCATAATCTTAAAGGACATTTGTATAATAAAGAGTTTTCTCTAACTAACACTTACTGAAAATGTAAACAGGACAGTTGAACTTCACTAAACGAAAAATTTGTTTGCCTTCCTTCAGACCTACCTATAACAGGGCTGAAGTAATTAATCTACATAGTACTGTTGCAATGGAGTAATGAATTTTATTATCTTACATTGATATAATCTTCTGGACGACCCAAGGATTAAATTGCAATGAAAACATTACACTGTGTCTAACCACCCTGAACTTAAGGTACCTCTTCGTAAGGTCCACAGCAGGCACAAGAAGGGATATTGCAGAGCTCAAAACCATGTACTACAGCACCTTTTGTAGAATTCCTTGTGATATGTAATCGTTTATCACAGATATCAAATTCTCAAATTAATTTTTAATGTCTCACTATTTACTACTTTATCACACTTAATTCTAACACTTAAAATTTCTGCTATTATCTCTGATAAAACAAGAGCAAGAAGAAAACATGAAGAAAAATACAAATACTATTTTCCATTATTGTTCTTCCTACCTGTATAGTTTTACATTAGAACTAAATATATATAAATATCACATTTTATTTGTGAAAATAGCAAGTCAGATTACCAATAATTCACAGCTCAAAATTCAAAATTTCCACCATAGTTTAAGTCCAATCTGTAGGCCCTCACACAATTCAGGATAGTTATTCATTTCCATGCGCACACTCTTTCTCCTAAGCTCCAAGAATAAGTGTGGTTGAAGAAATTGAATGTCCTTATGTTCAATTAAATCTGCATTATTATCCAAAGCAAGACCTACAATGAGATAATCAAAAGGCAGCCTCTGCTATCTCATTTACCTTCAAAAAAAATGAAAAGGAGAAAAAAAGAGAGAATCACACCCCAGTGGAGCTAAAATTATCAAAGCCTCACTATGATCCATTAGCCGTGTTACCCAGAACAAAAGAAACAAAGCAAGGAAAGTATCTTCAATGTCTGCTGATTATTAATCTCATGTGCTGATGCAAAAACTAATATTCTTAACTGGGAAAATATTTTAAAATGCAGCTTCATATATCTTCATACATTATTCATATAATAAAATATCAATTTTCTCGTATTTAAAAGAAATATTACATCTTTAAAACATTGTACAACAATTAGTAAAAATAAAAATAGAAACAACAAACAGAAAAATCCACTCAACAGCTGAACTCTGTGGTGGTTATATGCAAGATTAACCTAGAATTCCCTTATCAGCATCATCTTTTCCACCCCACATCTGAAAAGTGCAAGTGGAAGTAGCAACCAAAACAAAGCATATCTTGAAATGTACAATGCAAATGAGGGACGCTATGAATACTGCCAATTGTGCTGTATTTAATTTTTGTTTGCTATTTTGATTGTGTGTAATCACCAAGAAATTAAGATAATCACTGGAATGATCAATGCTTAAGATAGGACTCCTTGCCAAACTGAAAGACATACTACCATCACAGATTGTAAAATATATTGCAAGTACTCAGCTCAGAAAACCAACAGTTATCTCCTGCGCTAATAGGGGATTTTCCAGAAGCAAAGAATTGTGAAATTACAGTGTGTTACCCAGTTTTTAGTGGAGAAATAGAAGGAGATTATACAAAGTCTTTTACAGATATGTGGAAGATTTTGGAAGGAAGGTGTCTGAAGTAATTTGTCAATGCAATCAAATGACCAAATAAATTCTTACTTATTAAAGGTTAAAAGATTTTAAGACAGGAAGATATCCGAACATATACAGACATATGCATATTTGCACTTAGGGCATACATGCTCTCTAGAGTGAACAATGAAACAACATTAAGTTTTTTTAAACCAACCATTTGCAGTCCTCAGTTGGCCTACTTCCATTCCTTTTCCAAGGGGCTCCAAAAGCATCTCTGCTTCAGACACCAATGTTCTCAGCCTAGTGATGACGGTTTCTCACACACAAGTAAAGAATGCAATTACATGAGTCTTTATGTTCTTGTTAATGTGATTCCCATCTGTTCAAAAGCTCCCATTCAAAGCTCAACTTGCTTGGTTGTAACTACTTTTCATAGGCCAGATTCAACAACTGAAGCTTCCATCTCTTAAGCCAAATCCACCTCTTTACATTACACTTAATGGACTGCAGTCACTCCTGATTTACAGAGACATGGCTTGGGGCTTGCCTGCACAAGAAGGAATAATTTATTTTAATTTAAGGTTGGCTTTTTTTTCCCTGATGGATTGACTCAAGCAAAACTGATGTAAAACAGATTGAAATATCTGCTTGGACTTTTACACTGATTTAGCTTATCTGGTAGAAAAAGCAGGCAGATCTGTGCTTTTTAGTCTTGCCTTCCCACACTTGTCTGCTACTGACTTTTCTTCCTCGTCTATAAAAGAGGTGGCCAAAGTGTAGTGCAGACGCCACTTACGCCTGCTTCCATACTACATCCAAAACTTAACCAAGCCACAGTTTCTGGGTCTCACTGCTCCCATACAGGCAGCACAGCAATGGCCACCCGGCCTCCATGAAACCTGTGGGAACAGTTAGGAGCTACTGCAGCCACAACCCATATTCAACATAATAAATAGCTCTGCTGTCCCCACGCAGATCTGCACTTCTGGTTCAGGACAGAAGAAAAGGATCAAGACATGGTGAAGTAGGAAGAACAGGATTAAGGAGGTACATGCATGCAGGGGAAGACATGGTTCCACCTTGTTTTTGCTGGAAGTGAAGGTTGATGATCTGGGTATGTGGAGAATAAAGGATGTGACTAAAATCTGAAATGAAGAATAAACTTTTATGGGTGCACAAACAGATGGGGAAGCTTAAATGTGAGCATTGGACTGCAATCCTAGCTTGAATGATAGGAACATGCAGTAGGGAGAAGAGCCATGGATGAGGCTCTGGTTTGGCATGGTTGGAAAAGCATGTGACTCTGGATGCCAGAAGTGACTGAAGATGATCATATACCTACTACGTTTGGGAACTTCTGGTCTGTACTATTTCACCATCATTTCTGCGAGTGTGTCCTTTTTGAATTCTAAGACAGTAAGTTTTCTTGCATCTTTGTACCACCTACTATCTATTTTCTATCCTCTGCCAAAACCATTTTGTTTTGTCTTTTATTCTTTCACATGTAGCACTGACCTAACATTTAAACTAATGCACTTAGTGGCAGGCTCACCATAAGCAGCATGTTTTCAGTGTTTAAGGGTATCTCACAATGGCTTGCAGAAAATGCTCTACAAAATGAAATTACTTAATAGGAGAATAATTCAAGAGTAATTTTCTGTTCTATAGTCAAGGTTTAAAACCCAAAAAAGATTCTTTAAACACAAATTTTATTTGATTTTTATGCCTTGAGATTTGACTCACATAGACACAATCGTATACACTAGACACAGACATATACACAAACTCAAATTTTCAAATGCACTCAGTATACACAGGAAATTAACAAACAATTGATTTTAAGTTGTTTAAATTTCACTCTGGAGCCTTTTTCGGAAAATAAAACTTCCAAAAGGCTAAGAGTGACATTTGGAGGTTTATTTAATAATGTTATTAAAAGATGCCATATTCAAATGCATCCATGTATATGTACACTGCTTTATTGTGTACATGATAGGTGACATACATAAAGCAAGCAGTGGATCTTACACAACTACAACTCTTTCAATGAGACATTTAAAATAATTTCAGTATGAATTGTATAATATAGCTGTATTATCATCTTTCTGTATATGAACATATTATTTATATATGTACAATACATGCAATAAAATTATTGTATAGTATATATTTGAAATTGATCAATATATGTAGAAAACCTACCTAAACTATCCAAATCAATACTATAAAACAGTGGAAAGCAGTGGATTTGGTGATTAAAACATACTGCTGTATATGCACTTAAATGCTTGTAGAATTTGGAACCAAATGAATGGGTAAAATTAATTTCTGTGATCAAAACTGATCACAGCTACAATATATTTAAGGCATGAAAGTAATGGAAAAGCAGTCCCATCCTTTCAAAAACAAAGCAAGGAAAAAATCCTCCCTGATTCATGTTACTGGCACAGCTTGATAATAACGCGTTGATCAGGGAGTACACAAGCCTGTTGTACAATTTATTTTATGACACTGACAACAACATTGGGTCTATAAAAGAAGATTTTTATTATCAAGACACTTCAAAGATAAAATGTCAGTCCTTATTTCAGCCCCTATCTCCTGAACTGGAGAGATTCTGAGTATCAGCTTTGATGAAGGAGGATTGTACTTGGCCTCCTGCCACTCTCCTTTGTAGCCACAGCACCTTGATGTGCCTGAAGTAGGAACAGGATATACTCTACCACAGCTCTGTCAGTCTGCTGAACAGTTCTGTGCATACCTATCACCTGACTAAAAGGTAGCTCCATCCCTGGAGCTAAATTTAAGCACACATACCTGCTTTATTGAAAACCCGCATATAAGGACTCCTAAACTAGATTCTAAATAAATATAACAGAAAAGTGTGTCAAATAGTCCAGTAAAGCCTACATTCATAAAGCCATTACTATGTTGTTTTAACCTCTGTCACAAGGCATAGCTCAATTTAACAGCTGCGCTTGCACCTGTATTAGTCAATGAAATGTGTCATTGCCTGTATCCAACAGTAATCATGGTCCTTAGTCAATATTCATTCCAACCAGAGCTCTCATCTTTTAACACAGTCAATAAACTCCTTTTGTAAGCTTGTTTTTGCAGCATCATAACTATTATTTTGTCTTACCCTGCTTTGAGTATAAGCTAACTAAATCTTGAAAAAATGTATTCTAAAGTAATTTTGATCATACAGAAATTATTCTTCCCAATTGTAGGCACCTTTCCTCCATCCTCCCACATATCACTCAAAAATAACTACAGTTCACACAGCAGATGTAGAATGAAGACTTATGGGTTCAGTCTTCAATTTTATCAAAGGCTCCTTTTAAGAGTTCGGGTATACGACTACTTTTCCTGTTCAATTACTCATTTGCAGAAGGAACACATGTCAAGTTTATGTTCAATGTGTGTTGTAAGGATTTAACCACACCTGTGATGTATTCGAATGCCACATTAAGGCATGAGGACAAGCAAACAGGTTAAGAAGCTGTGGTGGCCTGAATACATGGCAGAACAATCCCCAGAGTAGGAGGATTTCTCAGGTCTTGAGCAGAAAGTCAAGTGAGAGGAATTATTACCATCACAGCAAGAAGACAAATATCTCACGGACTAATCAAGCCATTTGTACCAACCCAGAAAGCGTTCCTGTCCTTTGTACAGTCACCCCACGAAAGGTTCACAAGTTCCACTGTCAAATGCCACCGAGTACCTAAATTAACAACCTTCCTATGCGAACAAAAGTACAAGACAAGCACGGGATTTCTCGCCTGTCTAATATTTCGGAATAAAAATTTTAAACCCCACCTAGCCAAATCTGTACAGCAGGGACCCCACGCACGCCAGAAACCAGGGTGGGAAATACGGTCACGTTCCTCTGTCCTGAAGCGACTTTCACTTCCCGGCTCGCTACAATGCTGCGGAGACGGCGCCAGCCGTGACATCGGGAGGAGCCGGGGAAATTGGGGGGAGGGAAGGGGGCATCTCGGGGGTCTGCCCGAGCCCCACGCCCGGGCCCTCAGGTTCCAGCCGCTACCTGCCCTGTCTCTCCATCCATCCATCCATCCATCCATCCATCCATCCATCCATCCATCCATCCATCCATCCATCCATCCATCCATCCATCCATCCATCCATCCATCCATCCATCCATCCATCCATCCATCCATCCATCCATCCATCCATCCATCCATCCATCCATCCATCCATCCATCCATCCATCCATCCATCCATCCATCCATCCATCCATCCATCCATCCATCCATCCATCCATCCATCCATCCATCCATCCATCCATCCATCCATCCATCCATCCATCCATCCATCCATCCATCCATCCATCCATCCATCCATCCATCCATCCATCCATCCATCCATCCATCCATCCATCCATCCATCCATCCATCCATCCATCCATCCATCCATCCATCCATCCATCCATCCATCCATCCATCCATCCATCCATCCATCCATCCATCCATCCATCCATCCATCCATCCATCCATCCNGGCGGTGAAATGGCCGCCCGGGCCCGCCCGGCCCCTCACGCTGCCGGCGCCTCGCGGTGCCGGCACCGGCCCCAGCGCAAGCGGGATCCTCCCAGGAGTGCTTCCCCCTGGGCCCCGCCAGGCTCCCCGGGCCGGGCTCCTCTCCCCGCGCCCCCTCACGCCCGCACCCCTCCGGCAGCAGCCGCTCCACGGGTCATGTCTGACACGTGTGCCAAAAATCATAGAAAATCAAAAATGGGGCTAAGGGCTAGACAAAAAAGGTACAGCATCCTGGATTTCATCTTTGGCAGGCAATGCAAGTGCACATGCAGGGTCTTCCCAGACTTCTCTGGGAGTGTATGGATTGAGAACAGCCCCGTGAAGAAGGACTTGGCAGTACTGGTGTATGAAAAGCGGGACATGCTCTGGCACTGTGCATTTGCAGCCCAGAAAGACAATTGCGTACTGGGCTGCATATAAAAACATGAGGCCAGCAGGTTGAGAAAAGTGATTCTTCCCCTCAGGCTTCTATATCCAACTCTGGAGTCCTCACCACAGGAAAGACAGAGACCTGTTGGAGCAGGTCCAGAGGAGACCACTTCCAACCCAAACTATTGTGTTCTATAATTCTATGGCATGTGGCCAGCTGTCATGGCAAGAAGACCACTGCACATTCGCTCACGGCTGTGGGCACCCCAACAAGTTATAGTAGCAATCTCTAATTGTCCTGCAATCCTATCTCCTTGACTGTAAGCACTAGCTACTTTTTCATTAAGCAATGAAAGCTGATCATTTTCACCCAATTTCTAAAGTTTATAGACCATTTAGAAAGGCACATTCTTGAGACAAACTCACTTGGTAACTTTGCTTATGGTTCCCTTCTGTGTCTTCTGTTCTTGGAAACACATGGTCTTCTTTCAGTCCTCATTTAAACCATCCCCTCAGTCTGCCTCTTTGGCACACACAAGACCCTTCCAAAACCCCATATACTACTATGATTTCACAACAACTGAAAGCTTTTGACAGTATCTTCCATAAAGGGAGCTGCTCCCCCAGCCATTTGTCTAGTCAGCACTCAAATGCTGCTGATAAGGTCGGCTCTAGCATTGTGCCAGACTACATTTCCTAACTGTTGTTGCAGAGGAAAATTTGAAAACACAACTGGTCTGAACACCAGAATTTTATACTCATAATACGCTCATCATCTATTACTCCAACACTTACCTCAATTTATTTATTTTCATGGGATCTGTCTGGTAATTTTGCAAATACTAACACTTCAGCACTATGTCTAGATCTCCTCATGCGGGAAGATCTGTTATGTGCACATTCAAAAGGCTTCTCTCTGTTGAAGCTTCTCTCTATTGAAACTCCTGCCCACACAGTCAAATTAAATATCAGTTATTTTCCTCAAGTATCATCTTGCTGTGTATTGTTCTGAGCAGATTGTAATATAGTTATATGCTGAATTGTGATTTATACCTTAATACTTACACCTGCAACAATCACTGTATATTCATTATCTCATAATAAAATCTCTCAACTTACAGGAAAGTAGGTATGTCGGGCTGTATCTCTTCCGGTTCAACTTTCCTGAGTACAGAGACGTATGTCCTTGTAGTTTACTTCTACCTTTGCTAGCAATCTGCTGGCAAAGTCCTGACCTGCTTTTCTCCTGAAAAGATTCTGTGTGATCACAGTCTGCCTGGATGCCCAACACTCTGCTATTCTCTTCCTGATAGTTTTCAACCTGTTAGTCAGCTGCAGTCAAATCTGACTGACAGGTGAGAGTCTCCAAAAGATAATGAAGTTCAAGTCTTATGACAAACAGCAGAAAGCCAGATATAGGAGAGGGGCTGTGTTAATGAGGAAATGTTGGAAATGGTAGAAGGAAGGCATACTTTCTGCCTGTTTGATATCCTACCAGTTTATCAGCACCAACCCTATATGGGTCCAGCCCACATAGGTAATTTAAAATGAGAGTTACAACACTATTTCTGACCCAGCTGTCTGCCCAAAGATGTGGGAGGGAGCTCGTGGTAGCAGAGTTTAGTGGATATGGGAATGGGAACTACAAATATCAAGTTGAGGTGCATGTCCTGGTACCTGATATAGGTATTTTAAACCAGTACAAGAAACCTCCAAAAGCAGCATAGTCAACTACTCAAGTATTCCCCTAAAAGGGACAGAGAAGTCAGTGTGGCCACGCTGCTGTTGTACATCATATTCTCCAATTGCAGAACTGCCTTTTTGTTGGCACAATTAAAATGATCCAGGCCCAGTGTGTCCTTCCACTGACCAGAGATCAAGAGATGGAAGAATGAAAGATAAGACCTACCTTTGCCTGACCTTTCCCAGATTTAAGATAAATACAGATTACTAACATCCTGACAACTTTCTGAAGATTTCGTTGTTTTAATAAAATGAAATATTAGCAGCAAACAATGCATTTTCAGTTAACTAGACTTCATTGAAATGCACTTTCAGACCTGATGCACCAGCCTGCTTTACTTAAACAAAACAAATAAAACTATAATCTATGCATCCATTTTACTCTAGTGATAGATTACAGCCGATTTAAATAGCTTTGCTTTCCACGCACACTTGACATCATCTGTGAAAGACATCTTCCACATAAAGGAAGGTCCTTTCCTGGTGGTCCATTTCAGGTGCTTGATAGGTTCTATCAACAAAACATGAAGGAAACGGGTTATTGAAAAATGAGCATTGTCTCCGTCTTCACATACAGGCACTGAAGTCTTTTGGGATGGTGAGATACCTAGGTATGAGGGGCAGCCTAGTTATCATAGTGTCACTGAAAACTGAGGGAAAAATAAAAACTCTCCAACAACATTTTTATGGTTAAGAGAATCAAGGCATTACTTTATTTCTGGCCAGGATGGTGTGCTGGCCAGGATGTGCCACAGAAATCATTTCATCCACACATAGCCCGGGTGTGCAGAGAAAATCATTCCATGACACATGAAGTTTATCCGATTTTCTCTAAACTTTGTACAGTCAAAACCCATAGAGATACATTGGTTTTGTGTTCATTGGTTCCAAATTACAGGAGTTCTGAGTATTTGGTTTCTTATAGGTTACAGATGCTTCTGATGCTAATTTGGTCTTGATTGCTTGGTACTCTTATCACTACTTTCTTGGAATAGGTGGCTCCCACTCCGCTCGGGGAATTGTCTTGTGCTGATGGCTTGTTTACAGCCCTTGGTGGCCCTCGATGGCTGTCATCTCTTGCGGATCTCCTGTGCTGCTGCCAGTCTCTTGAGATGCTAAATTCATCAGGTCTCCACTTAGTTTATTCAGTGATTGTGAAGACTGACTGAAGTTAAAAAAAATTTAAACTTAGTGTATTTTACAACAATAGCACATAGCAAGCCAGAGCTAATTTATCTGTTTTCTCAGTACAATAATTTTGACTGAGAAAGCCAAAGGTCTGTGCTAAACAATTCCTAAACATATTTAAAACCAGCTTAATTATGTCTGCATTGCACTGATGATGCATTATACGGTCATACATTTAACATTTTTTTAATTTGAGGCTGCAATTCTGTCTGTGTGACTGCAGATTTTTTTTAGGAGCATACTTAGATATTTTCACTATCATTTATCATTTGTTGGTTTTTAAGCAACTGATTTTCTCGACAGGATCAAGCATGGAGATACATCATCTGAAAACTAAAAGGGCAGTTTTATGAGAAATAAGGGAAGCTGTGCAGTTCCCATGAAAATTTGCCCTCCAGCTTACGAAGAATGACTTAACTGAATTTTTGGGTTGTTGTACAGAGGAATTAGAAACAACCTGAAGTGCTCTACAGATGCTGATAATGTGTCCTGTGATTGCTCCAATTTTTGTCTTCCATTTATAAGTAAGCGTAAAGTTAGGATTGAATAAAACCTAGAAATTAATGTAAAGGTGTTTTAGTATTTGCATGAGTTTGCAATTTTGAAAACAGCGGGTGGAAGAGGTGTTACTGCCCAATACATATCAGTGAGATATCAATTTACATAGTCATGGACCATGTTTAAATGTTATTACTGTTGATCATAAAAGCCAGGAAAAAAACCCCAAAATTGTGAGTCTCCAACATCTAGTAGCTTAGATATTTATTCTTGCTTAATGTTGAAATATTTGCCAGAGCACTAGCAGTTGCTGTGTTCCCTAGACAAGAAATAACTGAGATTAAGAAACCTAGCAAAAAAAAGGAGAGAAATCTGGCAGAGAACTACTGCCATAAATAAGATTAACAAGGCGTAAATGTGAGTATATGCATTATTACACTGTTTTTAAGGAAATGAGAAGAAAAAAGCAGAAGGAAGGAAGGAAGGAAGGAAGGAAGGAAGGAAGGAAGGAAGGAAGGAAGGAAGGAAGATTTAAGTAGTAAATTAAATATATATGTTCATGTACAGTTAATTATTATAGTAAAATAAAGCAGGATTTGTTCAACAATATTCAGTTTACATATTTTGAAAGAATGATATATAGAAATAAAGTAAGATGACAATCTTGGCAAAGACCTGATCACTTACTGTGAAAAATTTATGATTAACCAGTGTTGCTGGTCAGACAGAAATAGCAGATTACTTAGTTGATTTCATAGACATGATTAATTAATTTCATAGGCAAAATTTTAAATAGATTCTCAGAATGTGCAAAGTTACAGACTTAACTATTTCCTGGTTTGCATATCACTGCTGTGTTGCCTATCTAAAGAGTATTTCTCTTTAGTGAAGTTGATGAGCTATCTCTATTCATATGGGGACTCACTGGTATGAGAAATTACATATCAATTTTTTGTGTTTGTGTCATTACTTGCAAGAATTTGATCCACTTTTTTTTAGCTAAAAATATTTTTTCAACTACATACTGGCAATATGGTGTTTTGTGTTAGCTGTTGAGATCTATTTCAACTTAGTTTCTATTTTGTATCACTACAAAGGAATAAGCTGCTTTCCTAAAGGTTTTAATTCACAATTGAAGATAAATTTAGCAGAATCAGCTAAAGCTGTTAATGCCTGAAGCAATCTACACCAGCCATTTCTCTGAGATTAGTCACAGCATGCCAAGTACATTTTAAGTGGAATTTAAAATATAAATGTTCCGGAAAAAATGTCAAATTGTATTTATTTTAATGTGCTTACACTTTAAAACAAATTATATATATACTTTAAGCATATAGTTTCATTGGGCTGACTGAAGGTCAGAAAGGTTAAAAGATGGTATGTTAACTAAACAAATAGGAAAAATATGTGAAGCAGGCCATCAACACATGAACCAAGGCTGGTAGCAGTTGCAGACATAAGAAAACTATTCATTGTCTGTCTAGGTACCATTTTTAACAGAAAATTCTTTATGAACATTTTCTGAAATCTTCATATTGTTCTTGGTTGGCCGCTGAAATTTTTTCGATGGAACACTGAAACCTGTTTGATTCATGTTTCATAAAGTTGGTTTGTCCACATGGAAACAGCAGGAATTCTGAGAAGAAATCTTTGGAGATATCTGAAGGAGCTGAATGAGATGCATGAAGAATGTAATCTGTTGTCACTATGACTGCATTATTTTCTAACTCCTTTGCCATGTGCAGAAAAGGGACAGTAGTAGAACCAGCAGAAAAGATGTAAGTGCTTACCAGTCAAAGATTTGTTTAGTGGGAATGACAAAATTTACAGAGTGGTGTATAGACACAGGCATAGTCCTCTCACTTTTGTCTTGGGAGGGAGTAGAGGCAACAGGAGTAAAAGAGTGCTGAAAGCCCCTTTTCCTCTTTTCAGGAGCAGTGCTGGTGACTACATTAACCAATGGTGAAGGTTTGTATGTGGGTTATCTCCAAGACAGCTGTGCTGAAGGAGATAATATTATGAGAAAATATTATGAGAGGTGAGAGACTGGCTAACTTGAGAAAGACAAAAAAAATTGTAGAAAATAACGAGTTAATTAGTGAAGATGTCAGGTAGATATCAAAGATTTGTGAGCAATGAAACTGGGAATAAAAAGGACTCAGAGAAAGGGAAGAGAAATATTGCCAGCTCTTTCATTTTCCTCTTAATTTACCTAGTTCTTTCTTATGATAAAGTGTTCTATTAACTTAATTTGTTAATCCTTGATTTACATTTTTATGAATTGCTAGAACCTAAGCCTGAAAGGAGTTTGATTTCAACAGAAATCAACAAGACTGTTAATCTTCAATGATTTTATTTGTTTGGGTAGGATCAAGTTTTTGGGTAGGATTTTCTCATGTTTTCAGTTACTTGCTTGTGATGATTCAAGCGTTACATTCAGAATTATGATGCATGACAACTACTAATAAAAAAATCTTTAAATTACCAGTTTTTGCAATTCCATGTCAACTTATTGGAAAATTGTATAGGAAATTGATATCTTCCATGAGATTTTGAAAGGTTGGTTATTTTAATACCCATTTCTATAATTATTCAAGATAATGGCTATGCTAACAACAGGAACCAAAAATTATTATTCCTCACTTAAGTTTAGTTGAAGGTGCCCCTGCTCATTGCAGGAGGGCTGGACTAGATCACTTTTAAAGGTCCCTTCTAATCCAAACCATTCCATGATTCTGTGATTCTGGGGATGCACTGCTTTCCAAATGATGAAGTATGGAGTATACCTGGTGAAGCTGTTTTGGGCTGGGGAAGCAGCCTGGCTGCTGTTGCGTTGTGCTCCCGGGACAGGGGTGCTGGGGAGCCAGGGCAGACCTGTCTGCAATGCTGATGCAGGATCCTGCCTGCTTGCCTGCCTTGTGAGCCTGGCTGGGTGAGAGCTCTCCTAGCACCAGCAGTACAGCTGACAGGGAGAAGGAGATGTGGTGACAAGAATGGGATGCTGAATGAGCACTTTGTGGAATACCACTAGGTTTTTGAAGAGAGTCTTTGGCTAAAAATATTTTGGCAAAGAGTGGCCTAGAAATTGCAGAGGTTATTGGTTTATGTGGTAACTGTATGTCCCACACACTGAGAGTGCACTGTCTTTGGGGCCTAGAGTCAATACCAAATACTTAAAAAAATTATCAGGGGTATTTTCAAGGTTCTGGATACAAGAGATACCCAAGGATACACTTGTATGTGTCCCTAAATATTCTGATAAAAATATGCACTTGCAGTATTTTTCTCAAGTAATATAATAATTTTATTTCTTTCTCAGAACTTTGCCCAAAGAATCTTCATCTCGTGAATGAAAAAACCCCAAACCATTGCATTCCATCTGTAGACAGGTCAGCTAAATTTGTGCCAGGTTTGACACAGCTGTCATTTGTGTGTCCTCTTATACATTATGCTGTATTAAGAAGAAATACAATTACTGAACCATTAGGATACATGATCCCAAGTACTCAGCCATGATGACATAAAAATAGAGAAATCAATTGCTTGCATTGCAGCATGTCATGTTTGTAAATAACTTGGTAGTGAAAGCCAAAATAATGACATGGCAAATGTAAATTTCAAGAAATGTAAGAAGTATATTAAACTATATTGTCAAACATCTCAGTATTACAAACAAACTTACATTGCTTTTCTCTTCTGTTTAAATTGTTGGGGTTTTTTTGTTATACTTACAAATATAAAGAAGAAATTGTATGTGTTTCACAATTGCAATTTAAAATACATTACAGCATTCAAACCATGGTTGGGTCTAGATAGTCAGGAAAGTTGTATAGTAAATATAAAATTATTACATAGTCCCTAATTAATTCTGGCTTCATCAAAGGCATTGGCAGCATTCCCACATTTTATGTGGTACTAGGATTTCACTCAGTGCCCAGTGTAGATCAAAAGGCCAGAGAATGGAATTTCTCAAGGGCATCAAGTTTTTAAATTTGGGAATATCCACCTAGATATAATAATGAAGTCAAATATTTAATAAAATGCTTATGTTCAACTCAGAAAAACAATTTCAAAGGAACTCTGTGTTATCACAGTACTGCTGTGGCAACCATCTTCGATAAGTCTAATAACATCTCTTTAGCAAGACACAATCACTGTAATTTAGAAAGCATCACTCTCTTTTCTCCCCAGTAAAAATGACTGTTGAAACAAGGAATTCAAATCTGATTAAAAAAACAAGACAGAATTATGAACATGTTAGGCATGAGAGAAAATATTTCTCCCTCTCCCTAAGCCCCCAAAAGAAAGAATGAGTAATTTGACTCAAGTTTACTTGAATATTGGATATTTGTCAAAGAACAAGCATCCCTGGAAAGCATTCCAGTAAAAACTATAAACATTCTTGCTAGGGAAACGTGTTTGGAAATCGATGTACTGACCTTTCCGTTGCAAAATACCCTTTTATAAAATATCAGAGATGAGCCTGAAAAAATTATAGTTCTTAACAGACATTAATCAAACTCAGTTAATTTACAATATATGAGGCATTAAGTTTGGTTGAATAGCGGCAGGGTTCTTGACTTGACATGTATTTCGTCATGATCTCCAGAGGCATCCTGACTGCTGTCCAGAATCATTCCAAAGATTACCAAAGGCATTTATTGCACAATCTTCCTTGAATTCACTGTTGAAGTTTGAAAGCAATGATAATGTCACTGTTTTTGAGCAAATTGTGCCTGATCGCATTGCAGATATCAGAGGAGGGGTGGAGGTGACATGATAGGCTTTTATTCCCTTTTCATACTTTGGGGCATGTCACATGCCTGGTTTTCACCTCCTTCTCAAAGGTAAAGGGGTGAGGAGGACTCTGTGACAGCTGTGGTCCTCTCCCACCTGCCTTTGCAATGCCTCTGATAGCCTGGACATTGGAAAGAATCCTTCCAGGAAGACAAACAAAGGCTCTCAGAGTGGTATTTCATTCTGCATAAGGCACACTTCCCTCGGAGATGTGGGAGCTGAGGGCAGGAATGTGCCCCATCAGGGATGAAAGTCAGCTGTCTGTATCTTTCAATCTTCGTAACACTGTTATTAGATAATGTTTTCATTTACAAAGAGAAAGTCTATAAGCTTAATCTATTTTTATACAATGTCTATGGCTCTCTTTCACTGGCCTACAATAAAAGGCCCCCATGATCTTCATCCAGTGTTTTTTTTAAATTTTGGTTGTTGAAAGGAAGAACAGCCACAGTGGGCAAAATTTTAGAATTCTGGAATTTTTGTTTCTGTTAAAAAAAATCAATATAAGCATAAACAATTTAGACTCTAACATTTCTAGTTTCAAATCTTTCTAGCCTGTGAAAACCTATTTTTCTTCTCCAACTTACTAACAAGGTAGTTTTCAGTCCCAAGCAGTTCTCCATTCTTTAAGAAAATTCTTTAAGTGTCTTAAGGAATTCTCTAAGTGTCTCATTCTTCGTCATATTCAGATTGTGAATTTAGTTTATATGTAGATCATCTTGCCATAAAGCGAGCTTGTAATAATTTTGCAGACCTTAGACTCTATCAATTTTCTGGCACAACTGCAAACTCTTTCCTACAGACTTTAACTGACTTCTGTCAGTCTTCTAATTTTCTTGTGGCCTTTTTTTCTTTTTTTTTTTGCACAGTTTAACATTACATTTTTAATGCCACATCTTTGTTTTTGCTGGCTTATATTGTTCCCTATATGTCTGTGACCAGTTATCATGACCACATGGATCATCAGTGGTTTCAGGTTGGAACTCATTTCCCTAGGCAGCAGCTGGCAGGAGAGCTGAGCAGCCAGTGTGGTTACTCTGTTAGGAAATACTGCATACTAGTGAACCTATTTGTTCCTCTGCACAGGGACATGAACATCCTTTCTGCCTGTCATCTTTAAATAGAATTTATATTCATCCAATATAAATATATTCACTTCCCTAGCAATTAAAAATGATATCATTACTGAAGTTTCTTCTCACAAGATTTGTATTACTGCCCAGTTGGAGAAGGGTTTCTTTTTCTTTCTTTAAAACCTATGCTAATTATTTTCTTCATAGATACAATTCTTCAACGCTGATTTCCCATGTTTGTAACTTTGTGCTACATCCTTTCTGAAAAATAATAAAAAACCGCCTCAATATACCAATTGGAAAAAAAATGTTATGAACCAGAATATGTGTTTAGGTACAATAAGTCAATTTAAATATGTTTTGTTCATTCCTTTGGTATGCCTAATTTTAGAACTGATGAAGTAAATAATTTGCTGTCGAGAGAAGAAGCATATGGCTATGACAGTCCAAGGTGAGAAAAATCCCATTTCTGAATACATAACAGCATATGATTCCATATAAGCTTCAGAAATGGCTTTATTTTCTTTCAGAGATATTTTTCAAATCCTAATATATTTCATACATAGAATAGTTGATGTTGGAAGGCAGTTCTGAAAGTCATCTGGTCCAACCTCTGTGCTTAAGCAGGGTCATCTAGAGTTGGTTCCCTGGGACCATGTCTAGATATCTTTTGACAATCTCCAAGGATGGAGATTCTGCTACTTCTCGGGGCAATCCATGCCAGTGCTCAGTCATTCTCACAGTAAAAAGACAAGAATTTATATACATTGATGATATCCCCTTGAACACTCTCTTCTCCCCTCATCATTTTCATGTCCCTTCGCTGGCTCTCTGCAGTATGATCACATCCCCCCTGCAATGCA
>VYZT01024210.1:22642-40267 GCA_013400735.1 Pomatostomus ruficeps | reverse complement strand
ACTAAAACCACAACAATAACCCATTTCAAGTTTAGGGCAAAAGACTGGCATTTCACAGAGTTCTTTAGTCCATGCCATTATGAAGAAGCATACACTATAAGAATAATTACAGTGAAAACAGTGAAAAGAAATGCAGGAAATGCAGACAGACTATAACTCGCATACAGCATTTGTATTAGAGGATTACTTCATGGCACTACAGTGCCTATGGAACAAGCCTTGTAACTCTTAAGCACCATCAGCAGTGCTGAGACAGATGATTTACTTTACACAGCTGAAATGATGGAAGTCTGGAGATGTGGTCTACAGTAAGCCAGGCTGGACTGCAGCCAGGATACTCCGTTAAGTAACACTACTGGAAGCCCATGAAAAGCAATCTTGGGATCTTTAATGACTGCAGAGGAGCAAGCTAACTGCTTTGCAACTCATCTGAAAAGCAGTTCATCACCACAGTGGAGACATTCAGTCTTACAGCTAAGGCACTCCTGGGCATTTGGGAGATCTGGGTTTGTCTCCCCACTCTGCCATATGCTTCCTGCGGAACAGAGAAGAAATAAGTCTACCTTTCCACTTCTGCCATGACACATATGGCTGCAACCAGCCTCCGTGTCTTCCAGCCTTTGCCTGCTTTGTCAAAAAAGCAGAAATCGGCTGCAATGAGCTGTGTTCCTATAGATCTACCCATATGTGACACTTTCATTAGTGGGAGCTGTTCCTGCCCTGGGGAACCACCTTCTTAGGCTGGGGTAATGTAGTGGCACTTTGCACCATGTCCTGTATGCATGGGAAACAGTAGAAAGTGACAGGTACCCCCGTGGCAACCGTGGGGATGACCCTGACAAAGAAAGGGTCCTCCTACTGGATGCTGGTGGCTGGCACTGATGGCTATTCCAGCAAGGAGGCTCCCATGCCAGGCACGCCTCAGTAGAAGACCTGGGCTCCACAGCCATTGCTGAGGCTTAATAGCAGCAGAGAGGCTCAATACCTTAATACAAGCATGAGAGGGAGAAAAATCACTATGAAAGAGAGCAGGGCTGAGGCCAAAAATAAGTGACATTTGATGGGTCTTATCTGGAAGCATGGGCAAAAGCAACAGTAGCCAGATGGTAGAACAAGGGCTTATGAAGAACAAGTCAGAAATACTGAGGGACTTGCTGCTAGACATATTAATCTGGAATTAAATAATGTTATGTATTTCAAAGGAGGCATAATAAAATCCCCAGATACATTACTATAAATCATCTAATTTTAACCCCCTAAAATATTCATATTTCTAAAGTGGTCTGATAGTTAAGTCTAGAGATAGAGCATTCAAAGATTTAATTTAATTAGCTGTAGAATTATAGGCATTCAGTCTAAATCAAGAAAGGCAGCTGTAGTGGTTGCCTAAGAATAATATGTAAGACTTTAAGCTCATTCAGACTAGAATTTTCTAATCACAAACTGCCAGTAAGCTTTTGAAATAGGTGCTACTATATGATCTGGGAAACAGAAGAAAATACTTTAGTATTAATCATATTAAATAATAAACTCAGCAAATTAAGGAAAAGAAAATATAAATAAGCAGGCACTCCTAGGAAAATAAAAACTCTAAAGAGAGTGGACCAGAAGGATGAAGAAACTGTCCCTCACTCATTCTTTATGAGTAGAAATGCAGCCAACAAAACTGTTACATAAATCTGGATTACTATGCTAAGATGAAACAGACAGAGAAAATACATTTATCTGAGTTCTAATAATTAATACCTTTAACATAAAGGAAAACTGATTTGATTAATTCTAACAACTGTTTGAAACCTTTGAATAAAGAAACTCTCAATCATTTACAGAAATCATATTCATAAGGTCAAATTGCCTGTAGTAGGTTGTTAGAGTAATATGACGAATTAAATAAATAGTTATTTCTCCCTTACAATAAGAATATCTGACAAATACATCAATATTTATCTCAATTTATATGAGCAGATGAAATATTTAAGCTAGACATCAAAAATGTGAATCTGTACCTTTTCATTTGTGGAAAATGGTCAATCTGAGAGAAAATTAGTCTATGTGACAAAACACAAACTAAAGAAACCAAAAATATAGTGTAAGACCAAGCTCGACAGTTTTGCAAATAAACATTAAGTAATGGAAAGTGCATGTTCAGACAGCATTGTGTGACAAGTTGCCAGATGGGAACCCTTGAGGGCATAAAGTGTCTTGGGACCCTGCTTCTTCTTCTTCTGTGCCCAGGTGTATGGATGTGAGCTGATAAGAGTGAATTCAGCCTTTGAAAACCCTATTAACATTTCTCTAGTAGTTTTACCTGTTCTGCTGTGCTGGTTTTGGCTGGGGTAGAGTTAATTTTCACCATAGTAGCTGGTATGGGGCTGGTTTATATTTGTGCTGGAATCAGTGTTGACAATAGACAGATGTTTTAGTTACTGCTGAGCAGCACTTTCACAGAGCCAAGGTCTTTTCTATTTCTTGCAACACACCAGAGAGGACGCTGGGGGTGTTCAAGAATGTGGGAGGGGATACAGCTAGAACAGCTGATCACACTGACTAAAGGGACATTTTAGACCATTTGGTGTCATGCTCAGTGTATAAATTTGGGAGAAGCAGGAGGGAGGAGGGATGATGGTGTTGGTTAGAGCCTGGTGCTTATAACACTGAGGTTGTACGTCAATCCCTGTATGGGCCATTCACTTAAGAGCTGGACTCAATGATCCTTGAGAGTCCCTTCCAACCCATAATATTCTATGATTCTGTCTTCCCAAGTGATGGAGCCCTGCTTTCGTGGAGATGGCTGAACACCCATGCCTGCCCACGGGAAGTGGTAAAAGAATTTCTTATTTTGTTTTACTTTCACGTCCAGCTTTTGCTTTACCTATTAACCTGTCTTTATCTCAATCCATGATTTTTTGCTACACCCTTCCTATTCTCTCCCCCATCTCACTGCAGCGGGGGAGTGAGTGAGTGGCAGTGTGGGGCACAGTTGATGATGGGGTTAAACCATGGCACTTCCTTGGAATTCTCCATTTTGGTAAACAGTCAAAGGAAATTAGTGTATAGCATCAGAAAAATTACAAAAATAAAAAATTGGAACAAATGGATGGACTCTGGAGCAAGACTATTCCAGAAAACTGGTCTAGGAGAGAAGAGGTTTATTCTATAGGACAGCAACTATGGGGTTCTATGGGTCAGGAAGTTGTAGACGTATTTCTTTATGCATTTTGTACATAAAGGCAGGATACCTGTGATGTCTAGTGGAATGCTCACTGAAGCCAGTGGTTGAATGTCTAGAGCCCTCCTCAAGTCAATGGAGTGAATAAGCACTCCAAGAGTAGCTTCTTTTTATCCTAATGGAGGTGACTGGAAAATACATCAGATATATCACACTTTAAAAACTGTCTATTTCATTCATGTGGATGAAAGAGATCTGTCTGATACAGTCTATATAGATTTCCAAAAGTCATATAGCAAGTTTCTTCCATAAAATTTCCTAATGTATCTAAATGGGTGTGGGACAAAAAGTTGTTGCATGAATAACAATTGATCCAATAATTGGAAGAAAGGATAAGAGTAAATGGTCAATTTTCACAGTGGAGGGAGGTCATCAGTGGAGTCCTACTGGACCATGCTGGAACTCATGCTGTTTAACATATTCTTAAAATACTCTGAAACAGAGTGTGGGCGGTGAAGTGGCAAAGTTTACTGAGAATACTGGGTTGTTCAGGGTCAGAAAGCTGAAGACCAACAGTGGAAAAAAGTATGAGGACCTCTTAAAGCTGAATGACTGGGCATCATAACCCAATGTAGAGAAAGGTACAATGAGAAAAAATTTCTGATACAAAATTTGGCAATTTTGTCTGATATTACCCTTCAAGACCAAGATCCTAGACTATATCCTAGATCCAAGATCTAATGGATAAGTAGAGAATTCCTTGAAAATCTCAGCAAAGAGGAGTTACAATCAAAAAACCAAATTGCCAGCATAAAGAACTATAAGGAAAAGAACACAGATCAAACCAGAAAATGACATAAACATTGCTTTGGAAAGCAATGACTGAGAGAGGCAGAAGATTATGAAATTGTTAAGGGCAGGCCTAGACCATTTCAGAAAGACTTTGCAGCCTGTTTCTATACAAGAACAAGAAGGCATCAACAGGCATTCAGGGGTGGTACATTCATATATTCATTATACTTCAGCTGTGGAATTTCTTGCTTCCCATTGCTGGGAGTTTACATGAGTGCTTATACAGATTCAAAAAACAATCCATCCAATGAAAAGAACACATTTTTTTGGAGGGTAATTAATTGCAAAATAAATAGATGAATAATATAACTGTCCCCAAATCCCCAGTGTATTGATTTATAAAACCACTGACCTGCAGCTCATAAAATGCTTGGAGAATATTTTAGTATTATGGCCAACAGCTTTTCAAACTCATCCTTTGGCATCTGCTGTCAGCCATTGCCAGGGGTTAGACAATGGGCTAGATAGACCTTTTTCTCAACCCAGTCTGGTTGCTCTTATATTATATAATGTGAATAAATTGAGATTCTTGACAAAACTTAGTCTTTTGTGCCACAGTGGTTTCCATGCTCAGTGTTAGAATTATAAAAGTACATGTCAAAGGTGAAATAAAAAACCAAGTAATTTCAAAGAAGGACAAAATGCAAAATGGAACAAAATTAAGGAAAGAGCCAAAGAAAAGTATTTGAAAGAACAAGCACACACACACACACACACACACACACACACACACACACACACACACACACACTGCTGTAATGGTTACCAGATCTGCAAAACACAGGAGTCAGAAAACAGAGAAACTAAGAGTGACAATGCAGTGAGTCCTTTAAAAGAAATAATAAGCTCACAATGGGTTGCACAGAAACTAGTTCCCTTGACTACCAGAGACTTTTAGAATGGAAAAAAACCCAGAGGTGACTGAGAGAAGGAGCAAGTGCAGAAAGAGGGGAAAACAGAGACTCCAATTAAAATGCACCAAGAGCCTGAAAAGATTTGTGAGGACACCTCAGATGACGTTCTGCATAAGCCTGGGCAACAAGTAGACTTTATTGGTCCAACATGGATGCACAGGGAGTAAAAATGGACAGAAATGATTGCCACCATGCAAAGCACCAGAGACAGAAATGCTGGGGGGCACTGACCATTTGTGATGCACCCAGCAGAGCTTGACAGCAAGTGGCAATTGATGTATTTGAACATGGAGGAAACCACCACCTGCTGATAATTGACTATCACAGTTGTTCTTTTGAAACGAACAAAAGTAAGCAAAACATTATCCAGCACTCTAGTGAATCACACTGCGGCAGTAGTCACCAAACAGTGCATTTGTGATGAGCTCATTTGAGATAATGGGTCATTATACACCTTGGAGAAATTTTTAAGGTTTTTAAAGTACCAAGGCTTCAGATGCAGCTGGTAGTTCTTATTACTGATATTTTATGGGCTGGTCAATATTATTAATAGCCAAAAAAGATATTAATGCAGACAAGATCTTCCTGGAAGTTTACTGTCAAGTTCCTGTGGAATTAAATGCTTTACTGGCTGAGATGCTAATAAGCTGAAAGCTCTACTCATAAGTCCCATTGCATGCTCCTTCCACAGCCCAGAGCTGCAGGTAACAGCCAAGCAGCACAGATGGGAGCAGAGTGGAGAAGGAGAGAGCAAGCCCAACATGATCATTCAAGAAACTACAACACAGTTCTAGGTTACTCAGAGATAATGGCATGGCTGGTGGTGTCCTTGTGAGGAAAGAGCATTTGTCCAAAAATTCACTTCATCTGCAATACAGGTAGAAAATGGAGAGAAACTAGATAACCTCAGATGTCAGAAGATAGCCCTGGCCATACAACTACTCTTCTGCTCTGATAAAAATCTTATTCTTGATTCTGAAACAGCATCTGAGAAAGTTGACAGCTACAATCTCACCATGGCTTTAAAGCCACCAAGTATGCAGAAGGGACTCACACCTGAGCATCAAGTCATACAAGCGAACTATACTATGCCACTCAAAAAGTACAAGCCCAAAGATCTGACACTCTCAAGTTGTGATTACACAGAAACATTGGTAAGAGTATTTCCAGTTTTATGTAGTTTTCATGCATCATTAGATAACTGGTGCAACATCATTTAGAGAAAAGCTCTTAAAATTACTCCAGGGGATTGTTTTCTGCTCACTTGATCAGCATGGGTGCTGAGTTCAGATGCTGAGACCAAAGGGTGTTTTTAAAAGTCCGAATAAAAAAACTGTTTAAGTTTATGCGCATGGAGTGCCATTCAAGTGAGCAGTCCCAATAAGACAACATATAGGTCAAATAATAAATATGAAAATAAATATGAAAAATTACACTCAAATCAGAAATTCACAGATGTGCTGTGGAAGGGTTGGGAAAGATCTGTGTTACTGAGCTGTATCTCTTTCATCTCACAGAGGGAGAGGACAGCCTGTGATCCTCAAGCCATGCCATAGATTTTACCTCACACATACATTGCCTGAACGAAGAATTCATTTAAATTAAGAGCATTGAATGTTATAAAGCAATGCATTCATGTAGGAAGGTGATTACAGTACTCTGTACAATGATTTACTCGAAGAATAGGTCCCTTATAGTGCAGGATCAGGTTCCTTTTCATACTCTTAGCACTGTCTCTGGGAGCCATCTGGCTGAAAAACCACTTGGTGTATGAGCTGAATGGCTCTTTCCATTCCCGTCTCATCTAAATATCCACTGAACACAGTAGAAACTTAGACATCCAGAGCAGATAAAGACACTCATGCAGCCACCTAAACTTAGGTATTTTTAACTGTCATGTATTATGACCTTTTGCTCTTCTCCTTTGTGGCTGCTCTTGCCCTCTTGCCTTTATTCAAAGTAGTTAAAATGAGTAAAATTGTGATTAATTTAAATTAGTGGAAGTCAACTACTCATCTCTTTGTTTGCACAGCCTGTTTCCAGTCCCCTTTCCTCTGTCTGACCGGGAAAGCTAGGGATAGTTTCTTTTTTTATGTTTGACAGATTCTAGCATAATGGGAGCCAGGAAGCAACTGGCTTTTTGGACAGTATGACAATAAAATTTTATATTATTGATCTTAAACTACTGGTTACAAGTTAGATTCTATGTGATGTCAAAACAGGAGAACTTGTCTCTGCTTGTGTATGTGTATAATTGCAGTATGATGTTTTCACCTGACAAATATCAGAGTGGAGAATATGAAGCTGATCATGTGTGTATATACACACACACACACACACACACACATATGCACATAAATGAAGTAATTGTGATTATGTTTATAAAATTTCTGTTCTTCTTAATTACAAAGTAATCATCCATATTTTGCATAAACAGCTGCGATTACATTAATTTTTTTGAAAACAGTATGGTCAATTAATTTTAATTAACAGCAATAAGTTTTCCTTTTGTTATTTTCTTTTCCTAACAACCTGTTGTTCTCAAAGCTTTCTTTAGCCCTCAGGAATTTCTTCAGTTTTCTATTCAAATATTGATGAAACTTAACCCTGGTTAGTTTTCACATCTGACAAGATCATAACTTGATGTGTACTGTTATCCATTAAAAATCACTTAAGGCAATTGCTGTTACCATTGTAACATGATAAACCTGACAATAGACTGTTGGTTTGAAAGAAAGAACCCAGTAATTTCATTTATTTTCTATTCCTCAAAACATCTGCAGTGACATCAAAGAAATGTCAAGTTAAAAATAACAATTCATGGGTCATGGTATCAACTGTGATTTCATTACATTATGTCTCTGAGCAGAGAAAAACTGCTCTGGCATTCAGACTTTAGGTGAGCTTGTAAATGAAGAAAAGCTTAATCTATTTCAGTTTAAGATTATCAATTATTCAAATACTTACAAAGAGCCTTCATTTTCTGCACACTGCTAAAATGAGAACACAAGGTAGCCTGCACAGTGGGAGGCGGAAAAATACTGGTGAGCTCTGCTTCCAGCTTGAGCCTGCAGCCTTCCCAGGATGGGATGCTGGGAGCCCATGGCTAGTGTGGTGCTGAGGATGGCTAGCCAGCCAGCTGGGGAGGCTGGGACATCAGCCCAGTGTCAGCATCACGCTGAATGGCTCCCTGCATTTTGCCTGGGAACCATGCTACACCCCACAGACAAGCCTTACCTGTGCCTGCCAGCGTTCTTCTGGGATGGCGGGCCTTGGTTTTGGGAGAAATGCTGCTTAAAAGAAGGATCTTCCAGCTCTCTTCTAAATACCTTTCCTCCTGTGCTGAAAGTCACTTATTACAAAGCATATTATTACTTTTATAATAAGTAATATACAACTATTACTTTATCACTTAGAAAAATTAATTTATGAATGCGAATTAAAAGAGCTGGCAATCTGACAAAAACGCAGCAGAGGAAAGTACATATAACACTTTACCCCTTCAATGCATTTATGGCAGCTATATTGCAGTATCTGTGACTGACAGGACCTGGTAAGCTCACATTCTGCCCTGAGATACCCGCATCAAGAAAGAAAGAGAAGTTTTATCCTTATTTCAGAACTACATTGCTCTAAACTAGCAAACCTTCATGACTGACCTTACTTTTAGGGAATAAAAATTGCCTACTCCTAAGTGAGAGACACAAAGGTGAAATCTAGAAGAGCTGATATTTCAAGATCTCCCTTGCTTTAAGCTATCTCCAAGAAAAATTAAGCTTAAATGCAAGAGTGATGTAGGCACTTTAGAAATCCCCATACAAAAAGGGACAGATGCTCAGAGAGATGGACGGGTATAGGCACCCATTTCAGAATGTATCCACCGTCATTGCCCAGCATCTGGGAAAAATGGTTCTCATGTTTAAGAATGACACAGATAGTAAAAATTTAAAACATTCGCAAGCAGAAAAAATCCACAGATGAAGAAGCATTTCACCAGGGTTATTTTCTTTCCTGAAAGCATCACGTCTGCTGCTAGTGCTTGACTGCATGCACAAATTAAGTTTACAGATTTCATAAAGCAATTTATTCTGCTTGAATGTAATAGCAGTAATTTTTCATGTAAGTCAGGAAAATACAATCCATAAAGGAAAAAGTACTGCCATTATTTTAAACTCTATTGTTCTTATTTAATCCAAATGTGAACTGAAGCTAAATAATTTACTGTGTAAATTTCATTTTTAATTTTATGCCATTGAAAGAGAAAAGAGAGAGAATAAGAGAGAGAGGGGGAAGCTTCAAAGCTCTAAGTCCTTGTATACTAATGTCTCAACAGTAAAATAATCTAAGGAGCGTGCTTCAGCAAAAATGATTGCTCGGATCTATAATAGGATTGTTTTAATTCAATAGTGTTTTATAAATTTTTGATTCACTCTGAGTTTTTGACAGCTTGCCAAGTTCCAGTTTTTATCTGATCATCTTTGCATTAATAATACATTACAATAAGTTTTGCTGAAAAGTGGCCACTTTTTCCTCACTGAATACTTTACTTTTGCCTGCAAAATATTGACTTGGGTTTATAATCAATTCCTGTTTGGCTTGATCATGCTTAGCACGAAACTAAAATATTTGCTGCTAGACAGATGCCAATACAAATGTCATCATTGTCATACTCTAACGAATTCCATCAGTTGCTAAATGTTCTACCTTGCAGGTTGCAATATGTATCAGCCTGAAGCCCAGAGCTTCAGACACACCAGGATGTGAGTAGTTGTACTTACATGAGGCTCCCATTCCCTTCCTTCAGAAACGCTTCCTCTCAGCAACAGCATCTATTTCCATACAGTCATCCCCTGAGTCACCTGTGGCTTGCTCCTGACTAGATTCAATCAAGGCCAAAAATACTGAATAAAGAAAAAATTGCCAAAAATTACTTTAGTCATCTTCCCCCGTCTTCTGAGGCATGAATGAAAACTGACTTTCAAGAAAAAAACCCCAACCACTAGAAAAATAACTTATTTATTAAAATCAAGATATTTTTCAGAAAAAAAATTTAGGCTAGGTGCAATTTACACATCTTTATCTTCCATCATAATTATAATTTTTATATACAGATTAATTATACTTGATTAGTATCAGGAAACAGAATAGTCTAAGAAATACTACTGTTTAACCTAACTCAGTTAACTTGCTTCATGAAGATGTATTACAAATTACCCTTTCCTTTGCATTGGCATGCCATCCGGAAAACCCCATCCTGTTCTGGCACATCAGTCTCAGACCCCGAGTTTCCCCGGCTAGAGAAACTGAGCCAGAAGTCTTGCAATTCTCTCTTTCTGCCTTGAAGGTTGGGAGCACAGCTCTTGGGGAAGTCCAGGACTGGCATTCAGCCAAAGTTCTGCACTGTTGGCAAGACATTGCTTTGCTACATGGTCCAATCAGAGAAGGCAAGTACACACACCTCCAGAAACTACATGAGGATAATGATGGATAGCAAGTACTCTCTGAACAGGAGAAACCTTGCCACACTGTCAACTACTCCCATGGTGACTAATGGTAGTGACTTTTCTCAAGCCTCTAGATGACAATTACAGAGAGAGAGAACATACCTGGGGAATATAAATGTTGGAGTCTGTCCTAAACAGAGCTATGCTGAGGTCCATCTGTCTGAAAGGCAAAACAAGCATGCTGAAGTGGCATGGGCACAGAGCCAATGCCAAACACCCTACCTGACCCTCACAACACTGTCTTTCCTGACATACATCTCTCTTTGACACCGTTGAGTGCTCTGATGCTTTGTCACCTTGTGTGGCTCTGCAATTGACATAATGTGTTGTTCAGGTCATGCCCAACTTAGATATTCTAAAAGAGTGAGGAAATTAAAAACTGGCACGTGCAGGCACTGCAACCCAACAGATTTAGTATGTCAAGGCATGCCTTAGAATTTCAGAAAGTCACTCCTGATGTCCAGTCATTATTTGCAATTAACTACTGCCTTCAGGGTGACCAGTAAAAAAAAATAAAAACGAAAATATGAGTTTACATTTAAACACAATTACACATTATGTTTATTGCTTAATATAGTAAATTTCTTCTCTCCCCCAGGCAACAGGCAATTGCTCTGAGAAATAAAATATATGTGAGCCACTAAATTATGCAGGCCTTTTTAAGCACTGCATACATCTATACTGTCCCAGTAACAGTGACACTGCAAATTGTAACATAGCAGTATGGCCTTTATGAAAGTCATTTTGCTACATCTGGTCATTACACAAGTACTTTCAGAAATGTGTTTCATTCTTCCAAATCTTAAATTGCTTTCAGAAGGACATGTGAAATTTTGTGTCTGAAAAAGTCAGGATTGGCAGTCCTGTGGCACATAAGGGAACCAAGTGCCTCCAGTCTCAGCTCTAGCTATTTTGGAGAATAAACTCCTTTTATATAGTTTCATCTCACTTGGGGCAAACAAGGAAGACAAGGATGTGAGTTTGCTGCAGCTGCTATCTCCTGCCTGAAAGTGACTGTCAATCAGCTTGAAAGGAAAGGAAGATGCATCCCTCTCATAGCAAGACACAAAAAATATAGTGCGAGCTCACTAAATCAAGATAGTGACAAGCATCATTTGGAATTAAAATTAGAATCAGCTGGGCACTGACCTTCTTTGATGCCTGTGATTAATCAATACTTCTATAATGAATCAATTAATGGTTGATAGCTGCTATATCTATCATGAAGTTCAAACAGCAGAAACAAAATTCAATTGAAATAAATAAGCCTACAGATACACATCAGTGAAAAAATTGCTCTGGAATACTGAAAAACAAGTGTTTATTATTTTTAGTGTATACTTTCCATTTCCTGGAGTTGTGCTTCCCAGTCCTGATGCTGGGTGAACGTGGCAAATGGATGGTGCGGCAGAGAATGCTGAACACGTGAGTGACACATTGGACTGAGTTAAAAATTACCTTTTGTCTCATGAAACAATAAAAAGATGACGGTTTCAGATGCATTCACATCACTGTCTTTTTGCAAATCCACAACAGCAATTCTGTCACTGATACAGCACACAGCACTCTCCATTCCAACACAAGCAAGCATAACTTACATGGCAGGAAAGAAAGTCTGGAAGCAAGAAATGCCACCCTGATTTCCCTTCTGGCAGTATAACCTGTATTATTCAGATTTGAGGGAATCAGTAAATTCACTGAGACAGTAGATAGGAAAGAAAAAATTAAACCTCTCTCTCACTGTCATGTGCATACAAAATGAGAATTATCAACTCAATGCAATCAAGCATATGGAAAACAATTTTATTGTTTATACAATAAAAGCAAATAAGTTCATTCAGCCCTGGCTTTCCAAACTGATTTGCTATATTTTCTTTCAATAGAAGGATTGGTTGGTTTTGGTTTTACTTTCTATTGAATCATCAAAAGACCTCACTGGTGTCCCTTTATCTGTGAAACCTTGTCAGACTTGAGCTGAGCTAGAAGGTTGGTACTTTGCATGTTGTTGCAAAAAATAGACCTTTTGGTTTTGACAAAATGAAGAAAAATCACCAGAAATAGCAAAAATGCATCAGATATTAGCTGGAAATATATGAGCAGGAATTGCTAATAAGAACAATAATTTTATCACTTTACCAAAGGAGAAAGATGTTTTCCATTTTGAGGGCTGTTTTTATTTCCCCCTGTTGAAACAATCATTCTTCCATTAATGTACACTGGTCATGACATTGTTGGTTTGTTTATGTGGTTTCCTAACACTGTGGATGTCTGTGATGCTTTGTCCAAGCATCCTGACACCTCATTTTCTCTGACAGCAATCATTCCTATCACAAATGCCAGTGGAGAATGTTACAATGGAAGAAAGTGAAATTTGGTGCTTTTCTAACCATGCATCATTGTTACAGTGATTGAAGGTCAAGCAACAGGAGTACACAGGGTTTTGTAGAGCTGCAGCAACACTAACAGTGAGTGGTTGATGCCCAGGAAATCACCTTTTATTGTTTCCTTTTGTGTTACACAGATCCATGCATTGTACTGCACACTGACTTGACCTGTGGTGAGGTATGTGTCATCTGAAAATCGATATCATGGTCTTTTCCCCTTTCTCTGTATTGCAGCTCAAACAAAAGGAAGGTTTGGGTTTGGATTTTTGTTTGGGTTGGGTTTTTTTGTCATGTCTCTTTTTAAAATTTTTTTTTGAGAGAGTTCATCTGAAATGATCCAGCAGGTAACAAAGAAACACAAATGGAAACTGGTTCCATTAAAAGGAAAAGTACTAAGAAACATGATGAGTTTTTCTTCTATTAAATGCTGAGATGACTCACTTATTTGAAGAGGGGATCAAAACCCAGGTACTTATAAGAATATCACAAGTTGTCCTCTTTGGCCTGAGTCAACATGGGCATTTCATTACATTAGTGCATCTCATGGTGTTTTGTTTGAAACAATACTCTCAAATGCCAAGATGATCCCAACGGC
Organism: Pomatostomus ruficeps; assembly: GCA_013400735.1. Lineage (NCBI taxonomy): Eukaryota > Metazoa > Chordata > Aves > Passeriformes > Timaliidae > Pomatostomus > Pomatostomus ruficeps. The sequence continues at coordinate 26,849 of VYZT01024210.1, read as the reverse complement.
TCTAAATCACGCCTCCTCCAGCTTCTGAGTCAGACAGCAGCCCCTGAGCACATAGGGGCAGCAGACAGAAACCAAAGCGGTTTTGAGCCACGCAAATTTGTATCTTTAGTTGCAGACATTGGGCAAAGTCTCTGTTTTCTAATTGAGCCAAAACAGTTTGTCTTCTCCTAGTGCCAAGCCACTCAAATGTAAGTCTTTAGTTTCCCACATTCACTGCACCTTGAGGAAAGAGAAGGATGTGAAATGTGTGATCCCCACTTTTGATCAGAGGTGTGGGGAAATAGATGGTTCTCTAGAAAAGCTGCAGAGGCTGTGTTCTTTTCCTTTCTGTATTTCTTGCTTAACTTCCTTGTTCTCAAGTTTCCTGCCACTGGCGCCAGCAGTTCCACTTTAAATGAAGCTTTAACATAGATATTCCACCCTGTCTGCCATTCTTCCTTGGACTAACATTTGCATGGCAGATGGTACAAATGGCCCAGCAAATATTTACTGGATCAGTGTTAGAAAAGCAAGGCAAGGCAAAGCAAAGCAAAGCAAAACAAAACAAAAGCACCCCAGCTGCCAGACTGATGACTTTTTGGCACCATATTATGTGCCACCAGTCAACAGGGTGGGGAAAACACCATAGGAAGATAATCGATGTTGAACTGACTGGATTTTTCGGAGTACTTTCTGAATCTTTTTGTTTGGAGCACCCCCAGAGGGCAAGTACAAGGACAAGAACTTTTCCTTTTCCTTCTCCGAGTCTGCCTTTTTCTTGTTGTTTAGGTGAAAAAAAAGTATCATGACAGATTAATGTATTCCCCTTTCAATTAAAACCAGTCATATCCGGTATCAGAACTGTATTAATTACAGAGAAAAATTGAGCTCTTTGCAAATGGAGTCTCTGAAATTCTCATGGCAAAGTCTGGGACAGATACCTTACAGATTTAAATAATGATAGAAGCAGGGTGATCAATGTTAAGAATAACCCGTTGCTTTCAGAGGCACCTACTTGCTAAGGCTTATCCCAGGAAGAGCAGGACAATAAAGTACCTGGGCAATGAGGTTGCTTTTTAATTTCCATGTTCCTGTCGACCACTATCCCTTTATTTTGCCATTTCTTTGCTAGGTGAACTAACTGGGTATGAACATCTTTGATGGAGAAGAACAGTGAAATGACAGGGAGTCTTTTGCATGCAGCACAATCCTTTTTCTTCACCATAATGATTCTCTATAATACAATTAACAGTGAAGAAGCAGTGCAAATTATATTACTATCCAAATGGATGTTATTTTCTAAGCAGGTTACATACCCTGTAATTTAAAAACATTCTGTTAATATTCCAAGCAGAAAAGAAGGGAAAACTGGAAAAACAGAAGCCAAAAATATCTGGGCTACCATTCTGAGAAGAAGTTCAGCAGATGGTCAAAGGAAGATTTGTAGAGAATGGGACACAATGCAAGGAGATGGAGCACATCTGAAATTCTCATTCCAACTGGAAGTCTGAACAACCTGAAAATCAAATTACATTTATCCTACAGTTAATTTTGAATTGAAATTATGAAGTCTAAGAAAATTTTAATTATGTTTTTAAATATATATTTGTTTAAAGAAAAACAAACTTTCCTTCCCCATCAGTCCCTCAGGAAATATTCAATTTCTCTTTAAGCCTGGGAGCAGGACAGATAGAAGGAGAATGCACACAAAACAAATACGAGTAAAGAGAAGAGAGAAAATTCTGTCTCCTGCAATTGGGTTTTGCCCATTTATCTTGCACTCTAAACTGTGAACTAAAAGAGAACATGCAATGAACTGGAAAAGGGAAAAAACAATACAGTTCTGATTAATGTAGTTCACCCAAAGTTCTCTTCTTGATCTTATGGCATTTCAGAAGACAGTGTTCATTAGTTACCAAAGCTAAAAAAATGTCATCGTATTCTCAGTGCCAAAAGAGAAGTGTTCTTCCATTGGAAAACTAAAGCGACTACAAAATCTTTGCACAAAGACCTCAGAGGGTAGGGCTGGTTTGGGGTCCTCTCTCCAGGATTTCTTTCATGACTTTCAAACAAATCTTGCTTTCCAAAACTCGTGTGTACAAATGCTAAACCTGACAGTATAAGAGTTCATATCTGAACTCAAAACAGCAGCATTGGATATAGGCATTCATGAACAGTGAAAAGATTTATCTGCAGACACTATTTCATATCCTAGTGGATCCTCCTCTGCAGCTAGGTAGATTCATATAGTCTAGAAAAAGAACATATTCTTATACAGACTTTGAACCTCATGCAATGAACTTCTGCTTATTAAAAATGGTGGTTCCCTGGTTCAGGAGGTTCAATGGTTCCCATCCTGCATGCCAGTTAAAAAACCCAACCAAACAAAAACCTACACAACTGGGGATTTTGTATATCTATACCAAAAACAAAAAAATAATTCCTTAAGTAATTTGTCAATGTTTTAATCATCTTCCAGCTTCACAACAGAGAGATTCTTTCTGCTCTCATTTCTACCATTTTGTCTCAGTGATTCCTACAGAGGATAATCTCTCTGAAGCACCTGCAAACTGCTGCCTTGTTAAGCCAAAAAGTCCACCGGAGGATATTGGTTATTGGATTTCACTGGCCCAGGATAGACTATCATGAGGTCTTTATTTTAACTCTCCACTTTTATGAGGTAAACAGAAGAGGTTAAGCAAGGAGAGGGAAGACTCCGTATTTGTTCCCACCTTCCTTTTCTTTCTAGACTTAAAACTGCATGTTACTAGAAACAGATATGCAGAATTGAGGGTTTAAAATAAATATATTTGATAATGTTTAGATTTTTGTAAGCAAATCTGTTCATTATATAATTCGGGAGGAAGCCATGAAGACACTGACCAGCTCTTCAGCTGGAGGAACTGGACAAAGCTGTGCTGAAGCCCAGGGAAGGGAAGGTTTGAGCCTTTTTTTAATATACACCCTTTTTGTTCCTCTGCACCTTGGAGTTTCTTTGTGTATCCCTGTACATGGAAGCCTACATGTCACATGTATCTTGTGCACATGCACATAAATTCCCACCTATATAAATACTACAGGAAGGGCTAGTCACAGCTTCTGTAACTGAAGTGGCACCTGTCACTCTTTTCCCTTCTGGAGAGAGTGCTGTTGCTCTGTAGAGAGAGCTTATTGTTTTGTCAAAAGCACCAAAATCTTCCATCTGCTATCGCTATCTCAGATTGCACTGCTTTTTAAAATTTTGAGCCACAACATTCAGCAAATAAGATGTGGAAAACATCTTGTAAAAGAGGGTTTTGGTTGAAAGGAGGGAGAGAAAGCAATTCAAATGAATGTTAAAACCAAGGATAAGTGGAAATGTTGCAGGTCTCTTCCTATAAATGGGGGTCAGTGGACCTTGCTCTTCCTAGGGTATTGTAAAGATTCATTAAAGTTTGTAATGTGTTCAGATAGAGTGAGAACAGCAGAACAGTCAAGTAGGAAATGAATAATTCTGTCTTTAGAATCGAGCCTGAGCAGTGTGCAGTAAATAAGGCCTGAGGCCAAACGCCAAGCAATGAGGATAAAAGAACATATTGAATAGTTGCTCATTAAGTGAGCACCATCCATCCTGTGCCCTGCTGAAGCAGGTGTCCTGGGGAAAAGTAATAGTATGCAACCTTGTAATTAAAGCTGTATCATAATGCATATTCACCAGGAGGCAAAATTAAGGATGCCTTGAGAAATTCAGTCTGACATTGCCTAACTTTTGAATGCTGGACTTTGCAACTTTTATGTTCATTTTGCCATATATATATAAATTTATTATTTTCTCCTGTTTTCTGTTTTTCAAGAGGTGGAGACATATGGTAAGAGATAGCAGAATATAGTCTTTCTGGCCACACATCCAAACAAGAATAAGAATGACTTCAAACCAATGAACTGAAACTAAAGTCACTGCATGTGTCTGAAGTGCCCAGAGCAGTGCTGAAAGGAGGGGAGGGGCAGGTCTGACAATCTGTAAACGAGGTAAAAAATGTCTGAGATCCAGGGATCATTAACCTGTGGCCTGTAAATAATAGGTACAGGTGCATATCAGGACTAGATCTTGGTACTTTCCTCGCTTGCAATCTGGTTATATTTCATTATAAATATTAAGTAATAAATTTTTTATTAAATAAATTCTATGTTCTTGATAACTTGTTCTTGAATCTACTGTTCATTCCACACCTTTCTTCCTTCCTTCCTT
>VYZT01024210.1:0-22568 GCA_013400735.1 Pomatostomus ruficeps | reverse complement strand
TTTTCTTTTCTTTTCTTTTCTTTTCTTTTCTTTTCTTTTCTTTTCTTTTCTTTTCTTTTCTTTTCTTTTCTTTTCTTTTCTTTTCTTTTCTTTTCTTTTCTTTTCTTTTCTTTTCTTTTCATACTTAACTTACCCCAAAGAAATTGTAAATGATTTTCCATGTTTATTCTCTCAGTCTTTAAACTCCTTTTCTCATTTTTTACCCTGGGGTGACCTTACTTATTACCAGCACTTTTTTTGCTTGGTATATTGATAGTATCACTATACCTGTCCATACCTAGCACGTGAAAATGACTGTAGATATACATTTATATTAACATATGTGTACATGTCTGTATAAGCACACTTTTTTTTACAGATATAAACTGTGAGTTAAAAGAATAGTAATATCACAAAGTCAAGGTCACAACAGTAAATGAATCCCCATAAAGTTATTTGAACTCAAATAAACATAATTTCTTCCTCTATCTTTGTATTTCCCTGTTAGTGCAACTACTTTTGCTGTTAATGAAATGGGAATTTATTTCCTTGTTGACCTCCAGATGTTCCAGCACCTCTGTCCCCATGCACAGATAGGGACAAAGAGCCCAGACAGGTTGTTTTCCTGGCCATGCTGGAAGAGAGGTAACCAGCCCACAAGACCTGTTTCTACCAGGAACATGATTCTCATGCAACAAACCATCCTGCAAGTATGAGGAGCATCAAGGAAATCAATTTTTACCCAAAGACTAAATTCAGCATCCTCAGCCTTCACTCTATGGGCCTATGCTTTCTTTTCTGTACCTCTGACTTCACAGAAAAAACTAATTACTTTCTCACTGTTCATAGGATTTGTCTGGGTGTTCAACTTAAAATGCAAATACTTGTAACTCACTCAGCAAAGAGAGCTGCCTAGTAACTTCCTGGCAAGGCACAAAGTCAAATTTATCCTGAACTACCCTCAACCCACCTTGGGCTTTTTTCTGACTACTTTTCTAAGCTCAAGCCCTAGATAAGGAACCTTTATGTAGTAATATATTTCATATACGCAACATACTTTTTAGGTTGCATGTTTCAGAAATATTTTGAATCATTGCTTTTTAAATGCAGTGTTTCATCACCTACTTATTCAAAAAGCAAGAGATGTTTTAATACTCCAAATGCTATTTTATAGGCCTTGAGAGAAATCTTTTATACATAATAATTCAACAAATTCAACTTCTAATATCGAATTCTGGTGTTTATTCAACCCCTTTGAGAGTCTCCCTTTTCCTAAGAAAACATTGCTTGAGGTTAAATCTCAAGAGCTTTTGACTTTCAGCCTCTAAAATAGTTATAGTCTCTAACAAAGTATTGCACGGGCTGAGGCTTAGGGCTAGCACAGTGCAAAGGTAAAAACTTATGAGCTGGAAGAAAGGAGGAAGGAAACGTTGTGCTTTTATTGCTTTAGACAAGTACCTATGAGCAGCAGAATTAATGAACATGCGTTTCCAACATGTTTGTGTCTTCTGCTTGGTCCGTCTGGTGGCTAACAAAAGGCAAGTTGCAAGCAAAGCTTTCCGTGCAGCTGGGAAAGTCACAGACATTCCTCCCGTGTGAGCCTTTCCAGAAATCTTGATCCTCTCCTACTCCTTCTTTTTGCATACAACTTGAAGGATTCTAAGATCTTCTTTTCCTGTCTGCAGTATGAAACACAGAGACTCTTCATGGTCTCTCATGCAAGTGTGTCCAACCTCTGGGCTTGGAAATTAAATCTGTACGGAGGGAGAAAAGGTGGGCTCCTGTTCCCATACATTCAAGCTGTACCACACATAGGCAGGAGAGAGTGAATCTGTCTGTGAATGTGTTGTCTGACTTCTTTGCTTCTAAGGCAGATCTGATTGACATTGACCGAGTGGTTCCCAAGTCTTAGACACAGAAACATAAAGACAGCATCATAGAAACCTTGTTTCTGAAGAAGCCCGGGGTCAAGATACCATTAGCCTAGAGAACCTCTGGGATGCACTTAAAGTATTGGGAAATAGATGGGTTTATGATCTAGATACAAATCACACAGTCAATGCCTGTCCCACAGTCTCCTTCAACTGCTGGTCACAGCAGCAGCACCAAGAGATTTTAAGATTGAGAGCAAGAAGCTGAAAGAAAATAATATGAAATTGCAACAGTAACTTTCCTGAGCACTGCGGGGAGCACACAGATTCAACAGGGTACAGAGGAGAACATGAAGGCAGCTTGAACAGAGCAAACCCAGGACAGTAAAGGCAGAGAGGAAGGAGCAGCTGAGCGGCTCCCTATGCCACTCTACAGTGGAGGGATGAGCACAGTCTGTGCTGGGGTCACTGAGGACCCAGTTCACTGAGCAGTTGCTGCTGAATGACCAAAAGGGGAAGAATCAGTGTCTGCAACTGAGGGACTTCCATGCCTCTTCTCTGGCTTTATGAATCTTGCAGATAGAAAAGGAAGGAGTATCCTGATAGAGTGGAAGATGTCCCTGTTATTGTGGGACAGTTAGACTACATGACCTTTAAAGGTCCCTGTCAACCCAAACTAGTCTATGGTTCTGTGAATACCAGTGTTCAAACATGAGGGAGAAAAACAGTGCACAAGTATAGGGTTGGGTCCTCTGTTTGGTATCCCAACCTCTCCTGTCTGTGTTTAGAACAGTAAGGGGAATTCATCAGCAAAGCTGTTGAGAAGAACATTTTACTGCAGTTTGTTTCACCTGATACGAGGCATACAGTGGTGCTCTCCTCACAGACTAGCCAAAATTGCTGCTTACAGCTCTGGAAAGCCACAGAGACAACAACAAAAAAACCAATGGCAGGGGTGGAGGTGAGGCAGCACAAACCACAAAACATTGCTGCATTTACCCAGAGAAGGGAACTCTAACGGTAACAAGTGGCTAAAGGTCACCCTGGCAGTCCAGGTCCTCAGACATACCTCTGCTCTGAAGGTACATACACTGCCAGATCCAGAGAGCACAAGATGCGTTTAGCCATTTTTTGTTCACAGTTCAATACCATAGTAATTATGTCACTTCTTTTCAATATATGAAGAATTAAAGGACAGAGAGAGGATTTTGAAATCCAGCTCAGAAAGTTCAGTTGTCTGCACTTACTTGTTTCTTCTTCATGTCAGACCTTTCCAAGAATGGCCCTTTTGTGCAAAATATCTGTGTGCTTTTGTAGCACTAAATTCCACATAGAGCTTATTGAGGTTCCCATGTAACACAGCTTTTACGTACCTGCTTAATGATGAGCATTTATTTAAATCACATTCTTAGTCAGCAAAGGATTCAAATCCCTATGAGCCTCAAGAACTTGAAACTGCTTTTCAGACTAAAGAATAATACATCAGTATAGGAAAAAGAGACCTTCAAAAACACCAACATGACAAATGGAATCAGAATCAAGCCTGAAAGTAGCATTTTTAAATATCTACAATAAAAGAAGTTATGGATATTAAATGAAAATTGTCTCAGCACTGAGTACTTAGTTATGATTATTCTTCCAACATTTTACTAACATCCTTGTCACCTGGACAAAACATACTACGGTTCTATATAGATCTTTTAGGTTCAGGCAACTGGGCCATGCAGAACACAAGCCTAAAGCATGTTGTGGGTGCTACAGGCCAGATTGTCCCCACCAGGATGTTCATCTACGGAGTCAGAAAAGACTTTCCCAAATGTGGACTTGGCATATGCCCCATGACAATGGAAATTTACAGTTTGGTGCCAGCAAATGCAGCAAGCACAGAACACATCTTACAGACTTTATTCGCATTGTGAGGGTGTATCATTCTCTGTGTTGAAAGAAAAAAGACAGAAGTATCACAGATGATTTCTACTGCCAGTCCATACTGTTCCAGGGTATGAAGTGGAGCTATTTATTTTAGCATTGTGGCATTTTAGTTTAGCTGTTGGACAACTTATGGGAGCCTGTTATATATTTCTTTATATAAATGTGGAGTTGTGGGCTTCATAACATAAGAAAATTAAAAACAGAGCAACATCTGAATCAGATTTTAGGTTTTCTGAGTCTTTTAAAGAATAGTTCATGCATTAAACCTGAATATTGGAAATAAACAAATAAATTGCCAAAATTTCATAAAGATAGCTACTAGCTGATGAACAGTTAATTTATTTCTCCGTTAATTCAACTCTTACCTGAGAAATAAATTAGCTTATGCATCAATTTCTGCCTTGAAAAACAGAAAAATTAAATCATAAGTCCTATATCAATAAAAAATGCTAAGGGAAATTTTAATGAAAATACAAACTGCATGGAGTTTGAACTCAATATCCTTGAAATATATGGCATCTATCCCTCAGACCAAACAGCTTTTGGTATCATCTACAAATAAGATGCATGATTTTCACAGGCTCTCCTGAAGAGCAGTTATTATCATACATTAGATTTTGCTTCTTGATTAAAAAAATCATATTAATTAAATGCAATTAAATCAAATTAAATTAAGAGTTGAAGAAGCAGCAATCCATTTATTATTATTTTCTCACAGTGTGGGCCACATTCTAATAGAGTGATCACCCTCTCTCTCAGCCTCCCAGTCACAATTACTCAACATCCCTGGAGCACTATGCAGAAGTATTAACATATTTTAATTCTCTTCTGTGAGATTTTTCTTTGCACAAAAAAAACTGGTTATGAGGCCTCCTCTTTTTTGGGCTAATCTCTGCCTTTTAATTGATTTTTTTTCCTTAGTCTTGCTGTCTCTGAATTGTCTTTTTCATTGTGTTACGTCTCCTTTCACTGTACTAGTCTACTTCACTGTATCCTCTCAAGAATTCCTGGAAACTTCCTTGGGAAGGACAGACATCTCAGCTGACAGTTACTCTTACAGTGTCTGTGTTGTATGTTCATTGAGATCACGCATCTCAAAGATCCTTGAGAAGAGAGAAATGGAGAAGAGTGGAACTGATTCCTCAAAGTAAGAACAAATTAAATTTTCTTCGGTCTTCAAGGCAGGATGTATCATCCAAGAGGCACTTTGGTTTTCATGTACTGATTCCCAAGCAAACTTTAACCAAGTCACTTAAATAGCAGAGGTTCAGGTTATGTCCTTTGGGCAGGGGGAATGAGCTCCCATGCTGGCAGGGTACGTTGGCACAGAGGAACCTGCAGCAGGCAGGCTGCTCCTGCACAAGTTACTGTGCCAGGTGTTTCTGCCCTGCTCTGCACGGGCTGCTGTAGCACTGGGTCAGGCCGGCTAGGCCGCAGGAGCCCAAAGGAGAGCCAAATAAAAGACCACACAGAGACAGCAAAGGAGAGGGCAAAAAGAGAGAGAGGGCAGAACCCTCTGCCTTTATTTATATGTTTTTACAAATCACCATGGATTGGAGGTAGAAATGACCACCTCTCAATTCCACTGGTCGAAGCATCAATCTATCATATTTCTCCACCCAGTATACTGGAATGATAAACAACACAGACAGTTAGCAAAACATAGATAGTTGTTAAGAAAACCATGGCCATGTTTACAGAAGAATGTGTGAGAAAGTATTACAGAAAGAGAAACACTGAGAAACTGCAAAACTCAGGGCAACAGGCTGGCAGTAAGAAACCTGTGGGCTATCCTGCTAAACCCAAGCTGAACTAACACAGTGGGTGCTGTGTGACTTGGCACACACAGGTGAGAGAGGGCGGCCAGAACACCACGGCTGCAATGCAAAAGGGAAAAGTGTTTCATTGCCTCTCTGGCTGGATCCTGAAACAGCTCCGGGCTGCAGACACAGGAAATGGGGACACAGGCACCATCAGGCTCAGTCCATCCCAGCGGCCGGCTGGGCTGCTCTTTGCACCCATTTGTCAAAGGCCCACGCAGATACAGTTTACCTCCATGCTGTGATCTCTGCTGTGCTTCTTATGATCTCTGCTTTGATCTCTGTCCCAAGACAGGTAGCTCAAGCATGTCTGGAAGAGGACCTCCAGGTCTCTGTAAACACCTCAATTATCTCTACACAGAAATTCTACTTCTCAAAACAGAGAGAGCATAAACAGCAGGAAGCATAACATATGGTTTCCCACACTGTTATTATCCAGGCCTTGGCATTCCCAGTTGCAAGGTCACTGGAGCGAATCTACCATCTTCCTAGCCATTCCTCTGCTTTTAACCCTTTTCTCCCAACAGATGCCCTGAACTATGACTCAAGAAAAGGTAAGCCACTTTGCCCAGCAATATGGAAGTGGGTAATGAAGTCCCAGCTGGCTGAAGAAGTGAGAGCAGGTGAGGAGTCTGGGGCAGAAAAAAAGACCTGCACTAAACAATCCATTTCTTGCCAGATAAGTCTCAGAGCAGTCCTGCTGGCAAACCTGTGACCTCGTTAAAATGAAAACATTCTCCATGGAGTTTTATCTTCCTGAAAATATTAGAAAAAAAATTTGCTTATTTTCAGTTCTTTATGAGCAGGCAATCCTCATGTGGGAGAACTCTTGAGATCCTGAGCAGCTGCCCCTACAAAACTAAAACCCAGATCTTCATTGATGACTGCAACAGACATGCCATAAATTACTCCAGAGCCAGTTTTTTAACAAGCATATAATAGCACATGGAATTCTTTTCTGCTGTTGTGTCCTCCTTCCTTCCAGTAAGCTACCACTGTCATTCCCCCATTTCTGAAACTCTTGCTTCTCTCAGAAGCATTCACCCACCATCCTCCACCCTCCCACCATCTGTGACAAACTTTGTCTTATATCATTCTCACCTATTTTCCATCTCACTTCACTGCTGGAAACACGTTCTCTCTCTTTCCCTCCTTAATTCCTTTTCCCTTCTCTCAGTAATATCATTTTATATGTTAATACTGTTATTTCATATTGTCTCAGGTTCTTGGATCCAGCTTATACTGGAGTATTTTTTCCACAGTATCTTTATACATTATGTTTTTATCTCATATGGCAGATTTGTTTCAAAGACATTATGAAAACGTGTCTGTTCATGATTATGTACTGATGATTCAAGACAGAATTTTGCTTTCCTTTTGGAAAATCATGTTGCTAAATGTCTTTCTCTTTTGGTATCTCTGGACAGCTTCTGCACTGTGCTCCCTTAGGACAGTTTGTTTCAGAATCAGATTAAACTATACTGCAAAGTAATCTCCTTACAGTATCCAAATCAGAGAAAATACTAACACGGACTCTACTGAAAGGAAGATGCCTTCTGTGAAAAACATGAGTCCATAACAGTTTTAACTTCAATATTTATATAGTCAGAAATATGGGCTTAGAATTTATTCTCTTCCCTGTAGCCAAATCCTGGTGAGATCTTCCACTCACTTGACTCAGGGGCACACCAGCCTGTAATTCAGAGCAAGAACTACCCAGAAAGGCCAGGCCAAGGCTGTAGAGACAGACAGTTATGCACATGCATGTTTACAGTCATCCTGTCCACTTCAGTCCTCACCACAAAGACATTTTCTGGACTAAAGTGAGCTGTAGACAGGCACTTCATCATAACAAGCTCCTCAGTCTTTTCCAGTTCACTTATTCACATTGAACACAGCTGGCTAAGACTGGCCTTTAACTCATTATCACATTTAAAAATAGTTTTGAGGGTTTATTTGTAAGGTTGATTTGTAACGTATGTTCACACATGAAGCACAAATAAAAAAAAAAAAAAAAAGAAAAAAAGAAAGAAAAAAAGAAAAGCTTACCAGGCATCCATTAGTTTCCAAAGAAAAACCCTAACCAAACTAACCTCCTGAGTCTGAGAATCAAATTGTAAGCCTTTCAGGAAAATTGCACTATAAAATAGGCCACGCATGAAAATATAATTAAAGTGGTTAGTAGTTTTCACTACAGGAGCCCTGTGCTGCTCTCTGAAACACCAGCCATCATTCCATTCATGTGAAATTGGATCAAATCTGCTATACAACTGCTCCATAGTGATAGTTCTGGGGCATATGAAAACATGCTCTACTCTATGGTCACCTATTAGAACTTTCCCTTCCTGCTGTTCAAGAATCTAACAAGTACTTTTGAAGTAGCGGTTTTTGCATCCTAGAGGGCTTTCCACAAACTTAAAGCCAATCCAAACTAGCACTTATTTATCAACCTTCAAAGACAAAAGAAATTTCACATTTATTTATGGAGACAAAATGCTTAACCAAGCGATTGTTCAGTTTTCCATGATGGAAGTTGCTGCGTATAGCCTAAATTCCCTCCTAAAAAGACAAGATGTATATTATGTCCTAAAAATTCTGTTTGTTATATAATGGAGGATGACAGAAGGTAGTATACCCCTGAAGTTATAACATGCAGTATATAAAACAGATTCAATACATTATGAAATATACAAAGGTAGCAATATCAACATTTTCCTAAATAAGGAGGGTGGGATACTGGGGAAGGAAGGCAAGAAGGGCAGATTTAAAGGAAAGGTTATTTTTTCCCCAGGATAACCTTTTTCCTTTGTTAAGTTTTTCCCTGGAGTTCCCTGGAGTAGCAGTGAGCATACATCATTCAAAACAAAAAGTCTTTAAAGATACGAAAGATTACGTATGATTTCACTGGAATGTTTTTATATTATTTTCTTAAACCAAAGAATCCTGCATTCACATTTTAAAGCATTAAATAGAAACATGTCCTGGTTTGTATTATCTAACAAATGAACCATTGAACCAAGGAACCAGCTGCAGATTCATTTTCTGTATGATTTCCCTGATGGATACATTCAGGATGCTATGGTCAGGAGACGGTGAAACAACCCCTGTGAAGAGGTCAGAAATGATGCTGTCAGAGAACAGAATACTGTGGGACAGGCATAGAAAATTTAAAAAACACCAGAACCAAAAGAGATAAGGAATGTACAAGTAGGGCCATAACTAACATAATAATTCTAGCTTCTCTTATTTAAATCCCCTTTAATCCTTCATCTACAATTAATAAGATTTGCTATTAAAAACGTAGTTCAGAGGATTCCACACTTATTGCTAAAACATAAAGGTAAAATTTTGGCCTTTCATCATCTAAAATATATATATATAAAACTTTGTGAATCAAAAGTCTCTTTTAAACATCTCTGAGGGTGACAAGTTAAAAAACTGCCAAAACTGAACATTTTATTGTCAAAATCCCAGCACAGAGTAGCAAAGACATAAGCCAAGATGATACTCGGTGGTATACTGAGCTGCCGTCAAAGAGAATGAGAATTCCATCTATTTTGGAAAAGAATTTTTTATTTAAAATAAAAGGTAACCCATTAAAGATGCAGAGATTATCTTTCTCATTCTTAGTAAGGGTCAGACAGATCAGCACATGGAAGAACAGAAGCAATAAACACGAGGAAATGACCCCAAATTAACGTTAAATGTGGACTTTCATAACAGCAATGACAGCAATAGCAAGATAAAACAGGAACTGTACATACACATACTTTGTGTTCTTTTAGACCCAGATGACATATTTGCACAAGTGACTAACAAAAAGGCTATTTTCACAGCCCTGCATTGCTAAACAAACTCCTGTTTGCTGTACAGAGATAAGCCTGATGTGGTGTGCAAGGCAGGAGAGCACCTGTGTGCCTTCCCTTCATCAGTGCCAGCCAGCCCCACACTGGGCTCAGCCTGCACTGAGGGAACGCAGCAGTTCCAGCTGCATTGCATCCTCCCTTCTCCCTGCTGCCCAAGCTGCCAGGGGAGGCGAGGCACCTGGGACAAACCCTGCTCACATCTCCCCAGCTGCCCAAGGGCTCTGGCTGAGGAGCTGGTGCTGCCCTGCCTGGAGGTGGGCAGGTGACAGTGAGGTGAGTAGGGACACGTGGGCACAACCAGCCCCAGGGCACAGAGCCCATCCTGCTCACCAGCCTGCCAGAGAGACTGTGATACTGAAGGAAAGCAGAGCAGGGAAGGGAAAAAAGCTACAAAATGGAGTCCCCATTCTGACCAAAGCCAGAGAATAAAGAGAGGACACTAGTGTGCTGCAAGCACCACAGACCAGCTCCAGAGCTACACTGCCATAGAAAAAGAGACCTATTACATTCTTCCCTATATATTTGCTTTTGATCAGATTGTTTTTTCATCTGTTGTATAGCCAGGACTATCGCTTTCACCTTTGAATGCCTTGTTGTGTAGTAAGAGTTCCTAGATGAAATACTTAAGGAAATCAAGACCAAATAGCTTAATTAACAGGTATAAAAGAGATCCTTTCCTGATTCCATTTCAGAGCCGAGAAAGAACCTGTGCATCCAGAAGTGTGTCCTGTGTTTTCTCCTAATAAAGGATATTTCCTCTAAATTTGCTGCCATGAGAATGACTTATGGTGTGAGCAGTAGTGCTGCCTTGAGAGATTTAGGATACGGTATTGCTTTAACGTGAGAGGACCCTTCATCATTTATAATGTTCTTCTTGAATATAGAGAGATAGGTATATGCACGCAGGAAAATAAATCAATCTACTCTGGATTAGCCCTCTTAGTCAAGCAGTTCCCTGTCTTTCTTTAACAGCATATTTGGAATCAAAGCAGGCAGTTTCTGCACTTTGGAGATGTTTTCTCCAAAACATCTTGAAATCAAAGCTTTGAAAGCAGGTGACACCCTCTCTGGATCCAAAGAGCCAATCTCTTCAGTGCTCCTTAGTTTCCAACCTTGTCCTCCCAATGTGCAGCATCAGAATGAGGTAGAGGCAGGGCGTGTGTTGGTAAGCTCACTTCTGCTGATAACCACTTGCACAGAGAGGAACACTGGCAGAGGTGTCCTGAGACCATTAAAAAATTAAAGCATACTTTAGTGATGAAACTGCAGCCATGGAAGAGGGCTGACACCAGCGAGTGATTATTTTTCAGCAGGACTCCTCAATGGGCATATCTCCAGTTTGTGCCACTGCAATACAGGAATATGTGCTGTGTTTATCTTTTAAATGATGTACCCTATATTCTATGATATACAATCAGAGAATCATAGAATGACTCAGATTGGAAGGAACCTTAAAGATCACCTAGTTCCAGCCCCTCTGCCGTGGGCAGGGACACCTTCCACTAGACCAGGTTGCTCAGCCCCATCCAACCTGGCCTGCAAGGACAAAAGAGCAAAACCGCAGCGATGTGCATAATATGTTGTATATACATGCCAAAGATTCTCAAGAGTGAATTGGTTTTGATTGCCCAGCTTAACAGCATTTGAATAGACTGATTTGAACAGTTAGCTTTCTGAGATGTCCTAATTTGATATACCCTCTTGAGCCAGCAGAGCTAGGCTGATTTTCACAGACAAGTAGCTTGAAAGAATGCTACTGTTTCAGACAAAATATGTAAAAATGTCATTATTCACATTTCTAGGATCACAAATGTCGTATTATTTCAACACATAAAAATCTCCAAAATCCAAATTTCAAATGGTAAAAAACATCTTGTTTGTCAGCGTGTTTTTAGTCCCCTCAGAGATTAGTTTTCAATCATGCCCAAAAGAAACAGTTGAAACGGACTGTCTGATCACATCACAGATACATTGAACTCATTTGCTCACCATGACATTTAAAACACTCTGGTTGCTGCAAGGCAGTATAAATACACTGAAGAGAGGTTTCATACCATTAAAAAAAAAAAAGAAAATTATCCCTTAATAAATGTAATTCATATCAACAAAAAGAATGACAACTTCCAGAACAAAAGCCTGTCAATCCCCTACCTCCTCCGAACACATACAGATGTGCATCCAAGGGAAAATAGCATCTCATAGCTCCCATTAAAATATATATTTAATAACTCTGCAGTGCTGTAATGATGTTTCAAGGTTTTCCAAACAATAAAAAACATTTCCAAAAGCATTTCAAGGAGTAAAGGCTACTAGCAGATTCCCTGCCAAAACAACTTAAATTACCATGCCACTTTTCCATGCATGTTCAAAAGCAAAATGGAGATGAATATGAAACACCAAGTCTAAGATCTATTTTTCAAAGTGTTGTAGCCAACACATGAAAGAGAAATGTTTCTTAGTCTCCCTAACTATAGATCCAGCACATTAATGCAAGACAACGAATAAAAGCTATACCAAAGCATTCAAAGGCTGAAAACCAAGCAATCTGGTTTTCTCAAGGAGGGCATAATAATTTATCTGTAGAAGAAACAAAAGTGTTCAGAATTCTGAAACAACTAAAAAACTGCCTGTAAAATGCCCACAGATACCTAAGAGCAAAATTTCAAAACCTGAAATACCTAATTTATTTCTATTTTTAAAATGCCAGTTCCTCTTAGGAATATGAAATAAGGTACATGCACAATAACCTGAACAACCTCAAGAAGATGCAGAGACAGATGGAAATGTAAACAAGTTTGAAGGATCTCTGCCAAAAGTCTGCTCTAATCCACAGTCCAATCATTAAAGAATAAACACCACACAAACCCCTTTGTTTTGAATGAATTACAACCTGGAATTACTTGGCAAATACACAATGCAGAACATTGTGGAAATAAAGAATTAGATTCTAGCATAGAGGGACATATTTGCAAGTCATCTCCTTCTGTGCAAGATCACAAAAAGGTAAAAAAAATATGTCTTTAGGACTCTGTTGGCTAAAGCTATAGGAAACAAACTTTCCACTTTTTGCTCCATGGACATGGCAGCAGCAGGTTGGAGGAACTGTAAGCTGCAAGATGCACAGGAAGTTTGACTGTCTTACAAAAACTGCCCTGGAGCTGCTCTTAGGACCTGTTTTTCTCTGTCCAAGCAGGCATTGAGCCTCTGTAGAGGCCAGCACATCCTGTGACAGCCAGCCTGGTGGGCAGACAGCACTCCAAAAGGGACACAAGGACCAGCTTGTTGTGGCTGTGGAGGCAGGAGACACGAGGCTACCAGCCTTGTGGCTGCATCTCAAATGCTGTGTCTTCATAAGGTATGTAATAAAGAGACTAAATTGAATTTCTCCCCAGACCTAGCCGCCTGGTAGCTTAGTTGGCTAATTTCCCTGTTGTAATTTACATCTCTCTCACAGTAAAAAACTTCTTGTGTTAGGAAGAGAAAATATCCTTAGCAATTTTCTGTTCACTCTGCTGTCTTGTGACAGCATGCCTCTTAAATTAAGGGTTATCGTTGGAGAAGGTGCTCAGCACAATCACACTCTATAAAGAGTAGCTCTGTCCACAGTGCAGAGAACTATGCTACCAGTGAGGCCATCAGTATTCTGTTCCTCTCTAGTTTTGTGGTCTCAGCAGTCCCCTTCATTTGATGTTGTCAGGAGCACCTACCAGGATCTGTCTGATGAGACAGGAAAATGGACACATTGCTTTTAATTACAAGACTCATTAGCTAATGAAATTAAGTTTGATCAGCAAAGAAATTATATGTTCTATTTGTCTCATAGATTAGTTTGACTAGATTCACATAAATAAAACCATTTCACTTTTAAATTCCCAATATCTGCAACAGTATCCCAGTCATTCCTTATCCACATTTTGTAGCAGCTATGAAACAATGATTTTTTTGCACGGAAAAGGACAAGATGTCCCTCTCATCAATGCCAGCATAGATTGAAAGTAATTCTATTAAGGACAATGTGGACCTGTGAGACATTGCAAATCTATATTTCACAGGGAGAGGAGAGAGCAGGAGCTAGAAGCAGAAGCTTGGTAGGAGATTAGTAGTCAATTGTTTTAGGAAAACTTGGCATGGTAATATATAAAGCTTTGATTATATTTGTATGTACATACACATAGACAATATATATATAAGCAAGAAAACAAATTCTCTTATTCTTCTGTTGGGGAGGTCTATTAAGCAAGCATTAGTATAGTCCTATTTTCTTTGTCTATATTCGATCCAGTTGTTTCCCCCTCTTTCAAGGAACTTCACCTCCAAATAAGGCTAATATTAGGGTCCTCTTTCTGCAATTAGCTATATTTACATAAGCTTTCTTTGCTTGAGAGATGTGGCTAAGCACAGACAAAATGGTTCCTTCCCTCTGATTCCCTGCTAGACTATTTTATCAAGAAGGCAACTTTCTGTGAAGAGCCACTACCTCTGCTCTCTGATCCAATGGCAATCTTGCCTTTATTTACCAAATATGTGTATAACCCTGTATTTAGCCCGTTGGCAAGGAAGATCCAAATACAAAGGGGTTGCTGGAGGATATGAGTGTGAAAGAGGGCAATTAGGGAAGGAAAATTTAAGACCGGGTTTCTTCAGAGACCTGGTCTTAAATTTCCAAAATGTATTCATTTTCCATACAGGAAATAGGCTAAGATAAGCAAATTGTTCTTCTCCCCACACACATACACCAGAAGCAGACACTGGAGTGGCTGATAAAAAGAGGTGACATTGGGATGCCTTGCACCGCCCAGCCAAGGAACAAGGCAAGTCAGATGGGATGTACAGTCCTAATTCACCATCACACACTTCTCTTGCCAGCCTCCATCTCATGTCCCGTTTCCTGCCTCTTGGAAAGTCTTGTCCCTTCCATTGCAATTTCTGTAAAGCACAGTTTTGGGTTTGTTCAGTATGATGTCTTTGCACATCATAATTGGGAAATGTGTTAATTCAGCTGTTAGCTTCAGTAATGGAAACACGCTGTTTGGGGCCCACGAGCTATGGAGTCATACTGCTGGGGCTAACAGCAGCCTTGGAATGGGAAAGAAAAGCTGGGAAGAACTAGGAGACCAGGCAAGGAAAGTGTCTGGAAGTGGGAAAAAAAGGCTCAGTGGGGGATTTGGAGAACCTGGCACCGGGACCCCATCATGCCTGGCATAGTGCAAAACAAAGTTCATACCATTGTGCCTCCTCCCTAAGTGCAAAGCTAAGTGCAAAGACACAATTGTACCCTTCCTTTTCACTGCAGAGCAGTGATGTGGGGACTTCTAACAGTTTGGAGATTGTTTTACTGCATGGTCCAGGTGATTAGCTGAGCCCCTTGGGCCTGCAAGATTAACATTAAATCTCATGTAAACAAGCTTAACCATGAGATGGTGAACGTTTTTACTCCTCCTTCCCAGACAATGCATACTTGTTTGAAAAACCCATGATGACTTGAAAAAATCAGAACTGAACTTTTCAATCCTGGGAATGAATTTTCTTCATTTTCACATGCAGATGAGAGCTTGTAACATCTCTGATTTCATCAGACACCTTGGGAATCCACACACAGAGATAAGCGCAGTATTCGCTAAGCCTTACAGGCAGTCATTTGGGGTGGCAGTATGGTCGAACTTGGTATATGTGTCCACGTATTAAGAAGAAATGATTTGCAGCATTTCTCTCTGTATGTTCAGCTGATTCAATCTAGTGCTTATCAACCCCCCCTCAACCCCAGACACCCAATTTCATTGGCATTAATAAAAATATTAAGATGAGAAGATCCTCTTATTTGTTACTCAAGAAACAATCCTGATTCCTTAATTCTCAAGCCATTTAATCTACTTGAATTAGTTGCTTGCACTGACCTTGCATTTTTCTGAGTAAAATTTTTTGTGAACAAGGAATCTGTAGCACACTTATGTTTTCACCCAAACTGCTACCACACTGGCTTGTCTAACCAGCTGTACATCCTTCACCCAAATGCTCAATATCTCCTCACTCCATAGTCTGCCGTACTTTTCCTCCAGCGGTTCTCTAATAATTTTCACCACTGAATACAATGTGCAAACATTAGCATCTTACCTTTCTGACTGATTGTCAACCCCATCCATGCAGATGTTTCCAGTGTTCCTTAAACCTTTCCAAATGGTGTGACTCTGCCTTTGGAATATGCCAGAGTCTGCATTGGCACCCGTTTTATGTATGCAGGGAATTACTTCCACAACCTGGAGGGGAAGAATTACACAAAATTACCACTATTCCTAAGGGGTCACAGGGTGTTAGGGAAGCTGGAATAGGGAAACCATATAGATATGATTACCTGGCAAAAACTGTAGGTGAGACCGAGATGAAGACAAGCTTTGAGTTACCCAACCCCAGTTACTGAACAACCGGAAAACAATAGTATAGCCGCCTGGAGGTAATCCCCATTTGATTGAACAATGCCTTTGGCTTGCAAGCAGGTCCAAGGGTCAGAAAAGACCCTGCAAACCCATCAGAGGGTCCAAAAAGCAACTTTTGGAGTTAAAAATGTGACGCCATAGGCTAATGCAATGATTCTTATAGGCTGTAGGCAAATGTTGTAAGATTTGTAGCTTATTCTAGATTGGTCAATGGAAATCAGAATATTCAACACAGAAGATGATTTATTGTATTGTAAACGCTCATTCTGGCATTCTATGCTGCTCTCTTTATCCTGTTCTGCATTCTGTATTCTATCCTTCTCTCTTCCTTCTCTTCTTCCTCACTTCTCTGGCCTGTTTGGAGCTGCGTCCTGCACCTCCTCATAAGTCTTTCTTTCCCTACGCCTTCTGCAATAAACCTCATGTTCTAAAATCCAAACATAGAGATGTCCGTTTGTCCTGACCATTCACCAACCGTCCACCTACGGACACCACGAATCCCACAATAGGTCTCACAGGCAGCAGTGTGCTAAAATGCCTCTTCACAGGCCTTACCAATGAGGTTTTATGAGCCAGTTGTTTCCCAGAATTTAATTGATACATTCCTGGGCCTGATGAAGAACGGAAGCAGCACGTCCACTCATGGCAGCAGCGGCATGCTCTGGGAGTGCAGTCCTTCAGTACACTGTGGGCAGTGCTGCACATTCCTGAGGCAGCCCTGGAACATAGATTTGGTTGGATCTTATATCATCTTGGGCTGTAAGATGATGATCCATCTCTTACAGCACATTATAATCAGCATGGGGAGTTTCCCCACCCCTTCACAAACCCCATCCCCAGGACCAGGTTGGGAACGAGCCCTAGAAGGAGTAGACTACACGGGCTATCCCAAGGAGAGCTCTTGCTTGCCCTTGCACTGCAGTGACAGGGAAAAGCCTTGACCAAAGCAAAGTGTCCCCCACCTTGTGCAGAAATCATACAGTTAAGTTCAGGAATCCTGAGTGTATAGAGAAACTCTTAACCTTGCAAAGTCAAAGAGCTTCTCTGACAGGTGAATTTGACTTTTAAGTTAAGACCAGAAGCTTTTTCCCTGATCGGGGAGGTGACTTGTTGAATCCCATTAACTGCTCATATCTCCTGGCTATCTGCAGGTACTATCAATACACCTTCCACCGCCTCTCCTGGGGTAGCTGAGACACTTGGCAATTAATCTGCAGGATCTCAAGCAGAAAATTGTCTCTCTGTAGAACGAGCAAACTGGTCTCCATTTTAAGAGAGATAGTAGAGAAATGGCTGCTATTCCCACAAAATCCTGAGCATGCATCCCCCTCTCCCACTTATCCCCTCTTACTCCTTGAACTTATATAGGTGATAAAGGACAGGGCTGTTGTACTAAAAAATCACAGTCTGAGTGTGGCCAGAACTGCACCCAAAACTGAGCAACAGCTCTTGTGGAGCTATCTGACTGTCACTGTCTGCATCTCTGTGAAAATGCTGGATCCAGCCGGCTCTTTGGAGCAGGCTCAAATAGCTGGGGATACGAAAAACATTTTCTTGTTAATTTTCATCAAGGAAAACAGCACCTTTAACACATAAGAATTAAGAGCTGCACATTGCAGATGAGACAGATTTTGTTTTCTACAAGTTGAGAAAGCATTGAAGCAAATATGTTTTATTGATTATTTTGGTTGTGGATCTGCAGAATATGATCTATTCCAAGTGACATCTGCCACTTAAAACTTTAGCAACAGGCTAATTAAATAAAATTCAGTTAACTTTTAATCTATCTTTATCAATTTATTTTCCAGAGCCACCAAATTTTTTTCCAGAGTAGATAGTGCTCTCCTCAGAATTTAAAGTATACCATATTAAGGTTCTTTATAGATGGAATTTTCTTGCAAAATTGAAATCTATTGCTATGAATGCTCATGTTCAACACAAGTAACTATGCCTCTTACCATGCAAATCAAGAAGAAAAATGAATTCTAACTGAAGAAAAGGTTTTCCTTGGAACAGTTTCAGAGGGATATAAAAATTGGTAGTAAAATTGTGATACAAAATTTAAATAAATATGTACAAACTGAAATGTTAAATGCTATACTTTCTATTTAATAGTGATCTAAAATAAAATTCTGAGCTTTCAGTGTATAGCACAATCTGCTTTCAGTTATTATAAATCAGATAGCACCTATTCTAAGAGGCATTTTCTTTGCCTGTGGGGTGGGAACTTAGTAAATAGATAAGGTATGAGAAGAATAAAGAAGAGCAAGATAAGTGCAAATCTGGTGGTACTGATTAATTTCTCCCACTTCCAGATGGGTTTGTTCACAGCAGCTCAGCAGCTTCAAACCTACACTCTTAATGAAAGCATGAACATTTCTTTAAAGTTCCTGCAAAAGTGGTTAATTCATAATCAGGGCATGAGCAGTAAATTTCTTTTCTCTCCTGTAACATTAAAGAAACATTAATTACTCAACATTAATTAAAGTAATGTTAATTATTTTACTAAAGGAGTTTTACTCTCCCAAGCTGCCACTCAATTAAAGCCTCACTCACACTTTGAAAAAACAGGCCCTAAAAATAAACAAAATATAAATCCCAGAACCCCTGAAAGTGCTCTCCTGTCTGGGAATGTCCTGGCAAATTCTGTCTGTGTATTCATTTGAGATATTGATATTGCCTCCAAGAGCAGGCTTCCTGACTACCTCTCTGTATTAAATATGTTTATTGTCCGGTCTCTCTGGGGCATTATCTTATGAGTCAGAGGAAAAAAGCACAATGTTTTCCTGCCCTAATTTAAGTTTTTAAAGTTAGCTATCACCCCAGGCTCATCCACTGAATAACCCTCTAGAAACATCCCAATCTCTCCCTCTCCTGCCAGGGCAGTGAAAAGTCATTGGCTCAAACATATACATTTAACCAGTCAGGTGAAATGTAGCCCAGTTTAAGGGCTTTACCTAAAGTGCAATGCAGGGAAAAAAAATTAAAATTGTGCAGTCTCCTTCCCTGTAGATGTATAAAACCCACCTGGGCATGATCCCATGCAATGCTCTCCAGGTGAACCTGCTTTAGCAGGGGAGTTGGACTAGATGGTCTCCAGAGATCTCTTCCAGCCCCAGCCATTCTGTCATTCTGTGATCTCTCAAACCAAAACAGCTACTATACTTTCTCTTCCCTACTTCAAAATGGAGCAACATTGGTTTTTTACTTACACAGTTTACATTTTTTAATGGTCTGGGACTGCTGTCTGGTTAATTAGGCAAAGAATTCTTCATATGGAAAAGTCAGAGAGCATCTCACAGAAAAAACCACCTGATTTATATAGTTTGTGGGGAGTTTGGGCCTTTGTTTGTATACTATCATCACTTACAATTTTTCTAATACAAAATTTACAGTATCTTTCAAAATTAGTTAAACTTGTATTATTAATAAGTGGTGTTATAATTCTACTACTGTCATAGAATTATTTAGGGTGAATTTCAGGAGGGCATTCAGCGCATCCCACTTTTATATAGAAATCAAAAGAGATTAACAAAGAGTTTAATGGTTTATTGTGCTTGATGCATGATTGTCAAGTCTCCCACATGTTCATGAGATTGACGAAAAAGGCAGTTACAAAGTACAAGTGGTCACAAGGATATAAAAGAGAATCAACATAAGTAACCTTTCAGAAGGCATGTTGTAAGATTGGGTTACCCACTAAGTAAAAAAAATCCTTTAATCTCTTATAATCTACTTATGAATAGATTATAAATCCTTGCAAAGTCTCACTTTAAAAATCTAGAAGGATTTGAAGAGGTATCACATAAAAAAAGTCCTCTAGCTAATTAAGAATGTTGTACCTGGTGTTCCTGGCTCAAAAGATGCAATTTTCAAAGTCTGGTCCTACTAAAACCAAGCAGTAGTCATGAGTTGCAAATAAAATTGACAATAGATACTAAAAAGACTGTATTTTACTCAGAATTCATCTACTTCTCATGTTACAAACAAGAAATAAACAGTCAGCAAAGAGATCCCTTAACCAGACATAGGTTATTATGCATGCAGTCAAGGTTAGGGAGACCTGCAAGTAACAAAAATCCTTTGGATAATGCCTTGATTCTTCCACAAAGCACATGTTTGTTTACTTTTCAGCCTGGATAGAAAAACCAGTGTCTATTTTTCAGTCTGCAGGTCAACGTGGTGGTTGTAGGCCACTCACCAGCAACTTTTCAACAGCTATTTAAAAGATGACCTTGTACATACTGGTTCTATAAGTCTTCATAAATACGGTACAGCTACAACTGTAAGGGAAAACCTATTTTCAGTATAAATTTCACCTCTCACTTTCAGACTGCAAAACAAACTAAGCACATGAGCACTATTAAAAAAAATTAAATTACTCATATTTAGCAAATTTCTACTCATGAAGGATTACACCTTTAGAACATAGGTGCTAAAACCTTGTTGCATAGCATTCACTTTTTTTTTTTTTTAAGCTGCAACAAAAGAATAAAATTTCTCCTGCTTTATTATTTACAATATAAAATGGATCTGAACTGGAGGTTTCATATGAGGAAAATGCTTGACTGATTTTTGAAGAGAATCTTCCATGTCTTATACAGATTTTTTCATATGCTAATTGAAATTAAAAGTAAATTCTGATTGTACGATTTCCTGGTAAGAAGAAAAAGAACAGAGATTTTTTTTTGCAGACATTTATTTCTAGTCCTTATGAGTCTCCTGGTATGTCATTATAAAATGGGGAAAACATGAACCAGAGATACTAATGGCTTTGTTCTCATTTTCTTGTCTTAAAAAAAGATAAGACAAAATGAACAGTATCCAAACGACGTGTGAGCCTCATGAATTTATATATCCAAACTGATGGTAAAAATAAATGAAATGTTTCTACTTTGATGAGTTACACTGTTTGTCTTGGATAGAACTGTCTTCAATATCCTCCTGGACATTATTTTTTTGTAAATTCCTGCGTTCAGCTGTTTGTTAAACTTTCTCATCAGTAGATGTAAAGGTAAGAAAACATAGCATTTGATCAGATATGTGAGTGAGAACACACAGTAGACAAGATGTAAACTTTAAAAATATTCCTTGGAGAGTTTCCAAGCCCTGCAATGAAGCCCTGAGTCCTTTAGTTCCTTAGTTTAAAAACCCATTTAGAATATATCACTTTTCATTTCCCTCAACAAATAGCCTTCTAAAATAATTTTGATTTAAAGGGTCATATTGCTAACCATAATGGGCCATACTGAGTATGTCTGATAAAGTCTCCACTGAGTTGTGATTTCTGATATGCAGAGATCATAGCTTGTTCAAATACAGTGGAAATCCTAGTTCAGGTTTGACTCATGCAAGAAGCAACTGTTAGAGGTGACTTGCAGGATGGTTCTCCTCCTGGAAAGCCTTGCGTAGCTTTTCCTGGAGTAAAACATCAAGAAACATATTTGTGACTGGCCAAAAACAAGAGGGGGAACAACACTAGTGAAACAAGAAGATATGAGGGTAAAGAAACGTCATATGAATGGGTGGGCTGTAACAAAGCACAGCATTGCACAAACATGCCCTGCTCAGCATCCACAAAACAGGGAGTGGGTTCCTATCCACCCAGAGGAGCAATGACAGACAAAAGCTCTCACATGAACAAGACCAAGTGACGACAGCTTAATAACTTATTGCCTCCTAGTGGAGAACGCAAACCCCAAATGTCATTTGCTAGAGCCTTCTTGTCATGGTTCAACTCCAGCCAGTAACTAATCCCCATGCAGCTGCTTGCTCACTGCCTCCGGTGGCATGGGGGCAGAATTGGAGGAGTAAAAGTGAGAAAACTCATGGGTTGGGATAAAGACAGTTTAATATGTAAAGCAAAAGTCGTGCATGCAAACAGCAAAACAAGGAATTTATTCACAACTTTCATGGGCAAGTATGTGTTCAGCCATCCCCAGGAAAGCAGGGCTCCATCACATGTAATGGTGACCTAGGAAGACAAATGCCGTTACTTTGAATGTGCCCTCTTCCTTCCTCTTACCCCAGGTTTCTATGCTGACCACGACGCCATGTGGTATCCATGTAGTAGGAGATAGGTCAGTGGGATCAGCTGTCCAGCTGTGTCCCCTCCCAGCCCCTTGTGCACCCCCAGCCTACTCTCTGGCAGGCTGGGGTGAGAAGCAGAAAAGGCCTTGGCTCTGTGTAAGAACTCCATAGCAACAACCAAAACTTTCCTGAATTATCAACACTGTTTTCATCACAAATCCAAACCACAGACCCATGCTAGCTATGATGAAGAAATTTAACTCTATCCCAGCCAACACCTGCACACTTCCTCATTGACGAGCCAAAACACAGCATGTGAAACTTCTTTCTAACTGCATTAGCCTCCGTCTATTTCACTGAGGTTTGGACTAATATACTTTACCTGCCAATTCAGCCATGCTCATCCTGCACGCTGGGGCAACTTGGGCATCCCCTCTGGCAGGTGGTTACACATCCCATCGCCAGTACCTCTGATTACACCTCTGACAATGGCATGCTAATCCCATTTCCAGCTAAAGCATAATTCTTGTCTTTGATAGATTATTTTTAATGTATGTGGTCTTAAATCATCCTAACAAAACATGTTGCTTTTTGCTTAAAAACAAAAATTATATAGATATATAATATATTATATATATA
>VYZT01024207.1:9625-23079 GCA_013400735.1 Pomatostomus ruficeps | reverse complement strand
GAAGATTTTAATTCCAAACCTTGACTAAAAAAAAAGGCTGTAATTCTGCCTTTTAAAAAAAATACCTTTTCAGAGTCTCCTCCCAAAATTTGTCTCAAACCGAGACATACTGGAATGCATAATTCCCATTTGTATGATAGGTAACACTTCTACTCTTGCCAGCATGGATGAGGTCTCAGCTGCAATAGTGTGCTTGGACTCAGGCAGAGTGAAATGATGGGCAGAAAAGACTCCATGAAAAAGAACAGGAATTTTCATGAGCATGGAAAAGGAAGATTAAAGTAAGCATTTTCTGTGTTCACTGTTTCACCGAAGTAAGAGTGAGAGGAGTTATGATAAAAGCTGGTAAATATAAGAAAGAATTTAATAAAAATTTAGCAGTGTACAGTCTCCAAGACTCTAGAGTGGTCTTAAACAACAGTGACTAATTTTAGATGTGAGGTTTGGGTTTCAACTGCCTGAGTATTAGTGTTATTTGAAATTCTCTAGGGAATCACACCTGATGTCCAGCTGCCCCAGAAGGATGCAGGTCTCAACAGCTCCTGTGTCGTGGCAGCCAGCCCTGGGTGGGTGTCTCAAGTACAGATAAATGAATAATGATGTGGAATCTGCTTTAAGTGTTCTGTTGTGAAGATATCTGGAAGTTATTTAGGTCCCCAAGTTCCCATTTTGGACAATGAATTCTAGACAGTGATTCAACTGACCACATGACACAGAATTCTAGATGAGAGGAACTGCTCTCTATGCTACACTGACTGTATTGGCCGAGTCCCTAACAGTGATAAGAGAAGTTTAAATTTCCTGGACACATATGGTCTATAGTATAGACCCCTAAACTGAGGAAAACATTTCTAACTGCAAGTACCAGAGTAATTGGCCCGAAGGCGATGTGTGTTTGCTAACTCTGAGGGCTGTCAGGTACAGGCTGGACATCTTTCAGGATGGCTTTGGTGTTTCTGTCCTTACTGGAGGTAAAGAGTCTCCTTGTAAACCTTAAGACAGAAAAGGTAGATGTTAGTGTGAGAGGGAGAAATACAAATAAATACCTTTATTTTAATTATGCTGGGAAATTTTTCCCTTGCTTTTCCAAATACTATGAAAAATAATGTACTCAGCATGAGATGCTACACTCACTGTAGTGTAGCACCCGCTAAGTTTTTCTAGGTTCAGCAGAGCTTACACCATGCCTGGGAAAAGTAAATTCCCTTACACCTTCCAATGTGAGTCATACAGCTTGCCTGGAGTGATTGATTGAAGCTAATACAGGACACTTCAAAAGCAGAAGCAACATTCCTGTGCTGGTATTTGAAATGACTAGGAAAAAATTTCCTCAGAGGGTACAGCTGTTATAGATTTTTAAAAAATGAACTTCATGGTTCATAGTCCAAGGAAACTTAATAATTGGTTATTCTTAATCCATCTTGATTTTCAGACATGTACAAAAAAATTTTCTGTGTTGGAAAATTCTCCAAAGACTTGTCTACAACTCACATGATTCTGGGATTTGTGAAATGCTGCTTAACTTCTCTAACTCTGTTTCTAAACTAATCTCATTTTCCGTTACGTGTTTCTCCTTCCTGTGTTCCTGTACGCTGGTTTATGTAGTTTCTGATTCAGTACATTAGTTTATCATTTTTTAACCATAAGAATTAGTTGACGTTCTTATTTCTTCTATCTTTTTATTATCTGAAGGTATCACAGGCATGTTTAAACACATACATGCAAAGAAGAAAAGCACATTAATCTGATGCATCTGGTGGTTGAGACAGGAACATAAGGAAGTCATGCACTGTGGCTTTCACAGAGAGTTTCTTCTGCCTGGCAGATTTCTGTGCAGGGTCTGTGGCCAAACTTTAATATGATCAAGAGGATAATGAGTTGGGCAGAGGGTCAGAGGGGATGCCTGGCTGTTTTCTATGAAACTTTAAATAAATTATTTTCCAAGGCAGCCAGTGGAAGGACTAGAAAGTCCTGGACTCCAGCAATAGCTGTGGGAACTTCTTGTGCATTTGAGGAGTGAAAAACTTTGAGCAGCGTCAGGAAGAGGAAACAGAAACAGTGGCTTCCCCCCATCTTGGGAATTTCCATGGTGTTGGGCTACAAAGTCATGTCCCATTTCACCATCTGCATTGGCTTCCTACTGCGTGTCCTTCGGCACAACTCTCTTGAACCCATATTCAAGGAAGGACAGATTTCTGTCGTCTGCTTTTCCCATGGTGTGGCAGTTGGCACATCACCACCTTTTCCTTCTCAAAAACTTGCTTTCAGACAAAGGCTCAAAACCCAACAGAATGAGATATGAATAAGCCAAAATCAAGCTGAGACCTCCTCTTCAGAGGAAGAGGTCTCATGAGAATTGTTACTGAGTGACAACTGGTCTCTACACAGTTCCTCATTTTTCTTGTGGGACCATTGTGTTGCATCTGACTGCCACTGTCTGTCCTGGCCTCTCACTTAACCCCATTTCTAGTTATTTTCCTATGTGTCTAGCTCTATCCTGTCTGCAGGATCTCTGTGAGAGCCTCTGGAGTGGGGCCAGGGGCTGGAGGCCTCCATGTCAGTGGTGCTGTGTCTGGAAAGATGCCAGGGTGCATGCAAGTCCACTGGGTACATACGTATATGTGCATGTACGTACTGGAATAGAAGCACAGCCCCACTGCTGAACTTGGGTCAGGGAGCTGCAGCAGCCCCAGGTCTATCTGGGTACCAGGTCTGGACAACTCCAAACACACTGTCCATGCCTGGAGTTTGCTTAAAATTATAGAAATTTAGAATCATAGAATGGCTTGGATTGGAAGAAACCTTAAAGATCATCTTGTTCCAATCCCTTTACCATGGGCAGGGACACCTTCCACTAGACCAGGTTACTCAAAGCCCCATCCAACCTGGTCTTGAACATTTCCAGGGATGGGACATCCACAACTTCTCTGTCAATTGTTCCAATGCCTCACTACCCTCCAAATAAAGAACCTCTACCCAAGATTTCATCTAAATCTCTTATATTTTAATTTGAAACCATTTGCCCTGGTCCCATCACTATCTTCCCTTGTAAAAAGTCTCTCTTCCTCTTCCTTATAAACCTCTTTTCAGTACTGGAAGCCCCACAATGATATATTNATGGGACATCCACAACTTCTCTGTCAATTGTTCCAATGCCTCACTACCCTCCAAATAAAGAACCTCTACCCAAGATTTCATCTAAATCTCTTATATTTTAATTTGAAACCATTTGCCCTGGTCCCATCACTATCTTCCCTTGTAAAAAGTCTCTCTTCCTCTTCCTTATAAACCTCTTTTCAGTACTGGAAGCCCCACAATGATATATTCCTGAAGCCTTCTCTTCCCAGCTCTCTCAGCCTGTCTTCATAGTGGAGGTGTTCCAGAGCTGCTTACATGGAAAATCTCCTTGTAATCAAAAGAGAGAGGTAAACTTTACATTTTCCTATCCCCAGCAGTTTTTCAGAGGCAGCTCTTGTCTTGACCAGAAGCATCAATGCCTTGCTCACCCTGAATCACCCTGCTAGGTCTGGTACCTACCTGCTAAGCTACTGCTAAACCCAAACTAGGTGCCTAAGGAAGAGGAGGTGGCACAGTTGTTAAGCCACTGCTTTCAAGGGTTTTTCCAGTGTACACCCAAGCAGTACGGATTTGTGTCTCCCTGTATTAGCAATAATCCCGCTTTATTTTCACACTTCTTCCTCAGTAAAATGGCACTCTTGTTCCTTGCGTTGAGACAAGAGACCTCAAAATGTCCCTTTTCTAGGTACTCTACTGATTGTTCCTTGTTCATGAGGTCTGCACAGGAATGTAAGCACAGCCAGAGGCCTAGCCAGCATTTTTTCCCTTTTCAGCATTAACTGAAAAAGACATTTAGGCAGGTGTTAAGAGGAGACATATTTCCCCAGAAGAATTTCCCAGCCTTGAATAATTTTCTATCTCAGTTATTTCGATTCACTTTGTACCTCCCTTACCTAGGGCTTGGATTCGACTCTTGAAGCTATTTCCCTTTTCCCCTAGCTATCTCTGGTAACATGTTCTAATGACTTCCACTCACACCTCTGACTGAATAATGGAAAAATAAGTTCACAGTGTGAATCATAGTGGGGTTTCCCTAAATCAAGTCTCTCACTACAAAATTACTGTAGAAAAGGGAACTTTGGTTGGTGGTTCTGTATTTTTACTGTTACAAAAATGAAAAGTGGTACCTCATAATTCTAGGAATTGTTTACTGTTACAATTTGTCACAATGTTTGCTTTCTCAATTGCAAGTGGCACTACAAAATAGTCATCATTCCCATGGGAAGTATTTTTCTTTCCATTCTGTCCTTTTATGTATATCCTAATCTTCTAATGTCTTTCCAACCTATTTTTAAACAACAAAAGAAAAATCTTTTTGCAAACCTAGAATATTATCCTGAAACAAGCTATTTTCCTTGGAGGATGTCACTTTTCATGTGAAGCCTAATGTGTCAAAGATGTAAGTCATGTCGCTGTGCAGCAATATTCTACTGAATGCCAGGTATTTGCTAAAAGTTAGAGGGTTCATTAGAAGCTTTTCCTGAATGAACTAAGTACATTTTAATACTGAGATTAAAAAGCCAAAGGCAAGCTTGCAAGTCAGTTGTCTTGAAGTTTGCACAACCTCATGGCCTCTGTCACGCAGTGTTAAATACTTCCTTTATAGAACTGCTGTTGGTACTGCTCCAAGGGAATGATCAGCCACTCGGTTTACAAACCAGGCCGCTGTGCTGGGCAGTGTTAAGAGCACAGTTCCATAGTTCAAACCACTCAGAAGCCCAAAGGTCACCATGGTAAGGCTCAGGGTGACAGGTGCTGAATCAGTCCCAGTTGTCCTATTGTAGAAAAGCAATTCAATGTGACCAGTCACATTGACTGGGCCAGCACCAGAGTTACACCTCAGTGACTTGCACAGTCTCAGACATGGCATCATCAGTGATTTCAGTAAAAGGAGAAGGGAAGGAGTGCAACTTTCCATGCCAAGCACCTGTTTCCTGAACACAGGCAAATCAATTACATTCTTCAATCTTTGCAGTTGGACTATTGCCTGGGAAGGCATTCTGGTCTATTGTTCCAGGTAATGATTTCCCTCATGGCAGGTATAGCCCTTGGGACACCCTGCAGAACCAGCCTTACCAACTTGAAGTCCTTTGCCTCTAAACTTGGTGGTTATCACACAGGGTGTACAGATGTAAAACTTGTCCTGAAAGAGGCAGCAAGAAGAGATCAATGTCTCCACACTGATCTACAAACCAAATCTGTATATTTCCTGGAGATCTGCACCATTTGGGACTGCTATAGGTTCATAGTCCTCCAGATGAATACACGACACAAATGGCAAAACATTCCATGAGACAGCTACTGCTTGTGAACCTGCCGAGACAGTTTTTTTCCTGGCAGCCAGGTGGAAGTTCAGAGGCTGTCAGGAAATAATCTGGAAACAAAGTCTGCTCCTTGGCAGTTTTTAAGTATTTTCTTTGTAATATCTATGGCATCTAAGACATGCACCTTTGCAGTTCTGAGTTGTCTTAAGCACTTCTGAACCCACAAATCTGCTGGTTTTGTCATCAAGAAAGGATTTTCTCCCCACAGCATTTTCTTTAACCAAATCAAACACCTCACTAGGAACAAGTTCCTGCAAACAATATTTAAATGGACTCATTTTAATCTTACTCTGTTCTGCCGGGACTTATCAGTTACCTTTGTCTGGTTTATTTAGGTGGTAAACTCTGTTCTTAGTCTGAGTGTTTAAATCACTACACAATGTCTTTCAGTTCAGGTCAGCACCACAGACCTACCTTGTTTGATAATATATTTGTAATCCTGCCAAGAACAGTATCAAAGGTCATTCATTCCTTCTAGGCAGGATGAGTGTGTGAAACCAAGAAAACCAATAAATAGTAAGAAAAAGAACTTCCAGTCCTAACAGGTTTTTTTTTCCCCTGGGTTAGATAGTGTTGGGACTTCCACGTTGGACCATCTGGGTTGTGTCTGATGGTCATGCTATGCAGTCCTTGAAAAGCAAAAGGCAAATATATACATTCAGATGTAGGCAAAATGTCCTCCAAGACAAGATGGTGAAAACCATAACAAATGAGACCATTATATATGAAGCACAGAAGAAAACAAATAAATCTGAATTCTAGAATCATATGATAATCCTGTTCCTTGTGAAGATATTTGTCTTCACTCAAGTTTCTATGCAAACAGGGTAGCAATT
Source organism: Pomatostomus ruficeps (assembly GCA_013400735.1). Lineage (NCBI taxonomy): Eukaryota > Metazoa > Chordata > Aves > Passeriformes > Timaliidae > Pomatostomus > Pomatostomus ruficeps. Next base: position 16,841 of record VYZT01024207.1, on the reverse strand, counting down.
TGTTAGAATATGGAAAAATCTGATGTGTTTAGAAGACTGAGAAAACCATAACTGAAATGCTTAGACTGAGTGTATCACAGACAATGAATGCATCTAACTCCAAGCCTAGGTCTCAAACTGTATCTTAGAAGAGCATAGGATATTGAATACAGGTCAATCACCTTAAGTTCAAAAGCCTATTTTCACTCAAATGGTAAAGCTGTCCTGTTCGTGGTAACAGAGGTTTTTAAAAAAAGAATTGTGAAGCAAAAAATTATACCAACACCCAACACTAAACCAGCTAAACTATATTAAGACAGATGGTACCGGAGTCAGCTAAGCTCTACTTCTGCCACAGACCTAAGACCTCATATTGACAATTAGTATGACTATCTGTGGGCACAGAAATAGGGAAAGAAAGACTCCAACTAATCAGAAATCATAAAAAAAAAAACCCAAAGAAGAACTAGTTGGATAAGGATGTGATAGCCAGAAAACTACAAAACAATCATGAAAGGTCTAGGACCAGCCAGCTTTGTTCTGAGAACTATAATCTCATCTGAAAGACAATATTTACAAAAGAAAATTGGATAGACCAGAGCTGGATGAGATGATCCCATTTAAAATAATACGGTGTCATGCAATTATCCATAATGGAAGTGATGTGCAAGGCACAGACACTGTAGAAGAGCATCAGCAGTAGGAACAACAGAACAGTTAGAAACTTCCTTAAGGAACCCCCTGTCCCCCCCTCCCTCCCCCCCCAAATCTAGAAGTGTGGACTAAGCTGTTCATGCATCTTTTTAACTTTCACTGTTTTAGCTGAGACCATGGACTGATTAAGTCTTGCAGCTGTGAGACCAATCAAAAAGCCACACCAGAAACATGAAGGAAATACAGAATTATAAAACAAGAACAGTACAAGGAGACTAATAAGGAAGAAATAAACAGCACAGAAATATTTCCTGCTGAATTCAGTAGAAACTTTCAAGTTACAAGACTTGAACCTGCGTCTCGGACCTCAGCAATATCAGATACTGACTAAAGCTACTAATTTCCTTTTCTTGAGGTTCTGTGATTAAAATTAATTATTTTGACTCTAGTTCTGCTTGGACAGCAAGGCCTTGTTTGCCACCTCTACAGCAGGTGTGGCAGCAGTATTTGTCTTGCAAGACTGACAATGCCATTACACATTTTTAACCCTGATAGAATTCAGATAAGGATTCCTCAGTGACAGGAGTGCCCCATTTGAGTAGCCCTGATACCAGGGGTTTTAAAAATGCATCAGAAAAAAGGTTACATAAAGTGTGTCATTGCATTGTTGCAGTACAATTTTATGTGTAAATACAGTACAATCACCTTGTCCCAACAGGACTGAAGGCAATGGGCACAAACTGAAACACAGGAGGTTCCCTCGCAACATCAGGAAACATTTTTTTTACTGTGAGAGTGACAGGACATTGGCACAGGTTGCCCAGTGAGGTGGTGGAGTCTCCTTCTTTGTGCAAAAACAGAATCTCCAAAAGCCACCTCCAACCTCAGTAGCCCACTCTAGGTGCCCTACTTGAGCAGAGGGGATTGAACATGATAACAATCCAGAGGCCAAACCAGCCTCAGTCATTTGATGATTCTGTGATTCATGGAGAAGAAGAATCACATAGAAGAACTGTCTTTTCTCAGCTTTTCCTTTTTTGGGGGGGAAGCTGTTTAATGAGGGGGAGGCACTGGGTGCTGGAAGAGATTTTTTTACATGCATGAAAGAAAGGATGACCTTAGATCTTGCTAGCTGTCTGTCCACCTGAATACTTGTGGGCCCCAAGTGATATCTGGCTTCAGCATCACATAGATTACTGTCTGCAGTATTGGACTGGCAGCTGGTTCATGTCTGCCCCCTTGGTTCCAGAGAGCTATGAGACTGGCCACAGTGACCATCACAGACAGAAAATGTGGAGCACTTTGACAAACATGAAAAGTACTGGTGGCCCCATCCCATTGCTTGCCTCTCTCTGATGAGAACTTCAGTCCCATGATGAAGTACTGATGTGGATATCCCAGCAGTGTGGAGGCCCTCAGGAGCTGCTCTCAGACACACAGTCATCCCAGCACAGCAGCTGACCCTGCACCACCTCTACCCCCAGGAACATTCACGTCCCTGTAGCTTGCAGCCATGCTCCAGCTGCTGACGTTCAGACCTCTTAACCTCCTCAGCAGCCAGTCCAGCTTGAAGGTCACCCAAACACACATAGAAAGAATTCATCCACACATAAGGCATGATTTACTAAGAGGACAGGACCAAACGTTCAGGGCATGGCCAAAGAAGCAGCTGACTGAAGCATGTTTGCACACAACCAACCCCTCTCATCCACTTATCCCTCTATTTTCCCTTTGCTCCTCAATCTACCTTGATCCTTCCATTTCCCTGCCTTTGGTCTTTCCGGTAATCAACTCATAATGAATTTTGCACATTCCCACAGTCCCCTTTGAACATGACATAATAAATTTTAGAAAAGCCCCAAACATTCTTACCCTTGATATTGATCCCTATGCCCCTGGAAGTGATGCCTAAGCCTGTGAGATGATGGGGAACTTCTCCCATTGACACATGACGACAGGTGTCCCCCAGCCTATGGCCTGTCCCCAGGGAAAACTGGACAGGAGCAGAGGAAGCTCAGTGGTGTCAGGGTTTTCCCTACATGTCAATGTGCTCCTCTGCCCTATGTCCATGGAGATGAGCCTTTGATCACAGAATGGATAAGGTTGGAAGGGACCACAGTGGGGTCATCTGCTTCAACCTCCCTGATGAAACAGGGTTGTCCTTGAGCACATTGCACAGGAAATTACACATATCAATAAATACCTTAGGGTAGAATTCATCACCCTTAAATTTAACCTTCTATAATCAGGTGTCCAACATAAACTGCCTCTTCAGTCAGTGTAAAAAAGTACTTCCACCTCAAGGCAACTACCTCAGGCTGGGAGGGATTGCTCTCTGGAACTCCTGTATGTCTCACTGTAACTATGAGCACTAGCTAAGTCTTCTTGCTTAGCTCTGAAATATCTAAAACAGGTTGAAAGCAATCCTAGCTTTCGGAACAAAAATGCTCTTCCTCATGGACTCCTGACTCCATGGGAGGGATATGTGTAGGGTGATGTACAGCAAGAAGAGTGAAAAAAAGACAACAGAAATAATAAAATCAATCACAATTTTGTATCAAAAGTAAAAACTGCATTGTTGTTTGGTAAGTTAGCCAACCTGATATTAACTGCATACATATGTACATATCAATATGTTAAATACTGTTCTGTTATTTAAAGAAACACAGATTGTGCAGGGACTGGGGTCTGCTGGCTAGTGCTGTAGTACCTGTACATTCTATATATTTATAAAAGAAAAAGCTTCTCTAGCACAAAAACAGTACATTCTTTCCAACATTACAGATTTCATTTTCTTAACATGGAAACCAGAAATTTGTCTTTAAGAAGCGTGTAACTCTCTTTGTATCAAGGTCAAACTCAAACTGCTTTCTTCCACTGAAGAAATAAAGCAAGTCTGGAAAAAAAAAACAAATAGAAAACAATCCTGATGAATTATGATATTGCTGATATAAAGATTAGTATACTTTAACAACATTCTGAAAGAGCTCAAAGCAACCTTTGGATACAATTATGCTGCCAACAGCCTTCTACTCCCAGGTGTAGCTTCTGCAAAACATGGCACAGTAGCATGGGGGCACCTTCCACAGCAAACCAGCCATGCACACACTGCATCATGTACTGATGAACCCTACAAGGTGACACTTCAAAAGATGCATCCTGTGCCTTTCTTTAGTTTAAATATCTGCTCTTATGGACTGGCTGTGCTGAACTTCCCCAGCAGGGTACATTTCTGGCCACCTGTGGGTAGGTATTGCACAGTCCAGAGCGTGGCACAGAGTACAGCAAGGTGTGAACAGGTGCTGCCAGATACCATGCAGGGAAGGAGAGGTCCAGCCTGGACTAGTCACGTCCCCACTGCCCTCAGGGAGTGAGGTGTCCCAGCACCACGTGTGAGACTCATTTTGGAGGAAGAAGAAAGATTTGCTATGAAACAATTAATATGCATGGGTTTGGACAAGCAGCAGTGAGGAGCAAAGAGGCAACTGGGAAGTTGTGGCATGTGGCAATTTGAATGTACCCTTGACTCTAAACCAGCATCTCCCTATCTAAGTAACATTCACCCTCATGCAGGAGAAGCTGATGCCTGTTGGGACTCAAAACAGTCCCATTTTATTTCAAAGGGCCAGGCTGTGATAGCCTTGCTCACAGCAGGTAGACCTTACATTGTTGAAACATCACAGTGCTGAGTGTTCTTCATGGTGCAATGTGCACATCAGCATGAACACAGATATATCTGTCCCTTAGAGCTGGCCTTTCCAGACGTACAGCTGTCACCAAAGGTATACCATCACTATTTTTCAAGGGGGTGAAGTGAAGCATGGGAGTTTTAGGTGCTTCAGGGTCTTGTTGGTCATCCTGTGGGTTCTGAACAGCATGTAGAAGTGCCTCTCTCTGCCCAAGCACTCTCAGCCCTATCACACTGAATATTTCATGTAGATTTTTGTAAGAACAGTTACTCACTTTCATGTTGAAAAACAGCATCAATCTTCCCATTAATTCCTGGAAATGCATCTCTTATCAGTAATGACTTCCTATCCATAGACTGACTTCTTTTATCATAACTGTGAAAAACAATAAACAAACAGGAGTCAATGAAAACTGAAAACAATTCTTGATTAATTCCTCTCAGTTCATTATCTCCTACCTATCAACAAATAACTGAGTTCATTGAAGATTTTCAGTATCATTTAGATAGTGTAAAGAGACACAATTTGCCATAAATTAATTATTACTCTATTAGCTGCACTGGACAAATTGCTTCCATTTACTCCACCTTTAGACACATCTAAGAATACCTAATATTGGAACCATCACCATAAATCTGCTTTATATTTTTTCTAAGAGACCATGCCTAAAGAGCGATAGATAATAGATTATATAAAGATTTTTTTCATGTTCTATCTCTGTAAGAAAGGTTTATCAGGAAAAATCTGGGTTTTTTTCTGAAGTCAATAGTCTATTTTAAGTCAATTTGCTGAAGCTACTTACAACAAGCTATTACATTTTTAGTGAAGTGCAGTTTATCTATTAGTGCTGGAATAAGAAGGCTTGTGAAAGCTTTTCCCTTTTGATAATTTGCTCAGTGAGAGATTTAATGATCAAACTCTTCATCATTCAAGTTACAAGAGTTTGACCTAAAATGTGGAAGTTTGGTCTTCTTCTTAAACTACAAATATGTGGCTGAATAGTTACTCTAGGGTGATCTCTGTACATACAATCTTTTGGGCGTTGTAGTGGAGAGAAAGAAGTTTTGTTATGCATCTACAATAATTCAGGTTATTTACTGCTTCCATTACAGGAACACCTCCTTTGGCTGTTAGAAATCTATGTCCTGTATGACAAACTTGAGCAGTAGGGTTGGATTGAAAAGAAAAACATAATAACCATACACAGCAGATGGTTCTTTGGAGTACATGGCATTTATCAGCAACTTTATGAAACTATCTGTTAGTAACTGGAAAGTGGGTGACATTCTCCTTCTTACTCCACAGAAACATATTTGATATAAATAGTGAGCTTCTGCCTGATTTCCTGAGATGATTTGCGGAGCTGTATGATGACTTTTTAACCAAGTCAGCTAGATGAAACAAACAAACAAACAAACTGTTAAATAGTTAACTAAAAGGAAAACTAAAAGCCCTGTCCCACCTCCTTTCAAATACTTTTCCACAGCCAGCTGTGACACTGAAAAAGATCACCAAAAGTGTCTGACTAATGCATCCTTAATCATGATAGGATATTGATCATGTGATAATGTTTCCTTCTGTTTAGGAAAGTAACACAGGAAATATTACCTCCAAAATTTATCCGCTATGAAGTAATATGTTTTACCCTCATTTCCATTATGAAAAGCAGCATCAATTTTGGTAACATCCTTTGAAAAGCCCAGGGTGTAGACTTTTTTGGGGTATCCAGGAAGTATGGTATCTCCTCTCACAACCCAGAATTCATTCCCTATTAAGAAAAGTTGATAATAACATGTTATGAGAATCTTCTTCTGGAAACGATACAATCCTTTTCATGAAAGCTAATGGTTACTTGAAAATAACCACTGAACTTGAAAATAACTGAAAATAGTTCTAGAGTAAAAAAAATTGCAAGTGTTCTCCATATCACTTTTTTTGAAAACTGAAATTTCAGTCTTTCTTCACCTTAATGCTAGTTTCCCACAAGCTTGGAAGAAGCATGTGCTGTCATTTTTAAATTCAATAGATAATTTCCCAGAAAAAAAGTAATGACATTTATTTTGGCAGGGAAAATTTTAAATGTGGATATTAAAAATTTGTCTTTAACTTGGATAATAGTTTTGTTATCTCTGTGATTGAAAGACACCAATTTATTGGACTAAATTAAAGCTTGTGGAATACTACAAAAGAACTTAAGTGGTTTTGAAGCCAGATGCAAACTCTCAAAGCTATTTGGAAAGACAACATAGGAAAATAAAAAGACAACACTTTACCTTTAAAAACGACCATTTCATCTTTTTCAGGAATTTCATATGCAGCATCAACGCCAGGTGGCAGCCGTGGCCAGAATGAAGATATTAAATCAAAGTCAGCTGTTCTGACTGCTGGATGTTTGCGCCAAATGTGCCTTGTGTAGATATAGAACAGGTTTTAAATAAAATCAGATGTTCAGAGACATTAATGCATGAAACCACATCATGGCAGTGAGGGCAGTGTTTTTCTGACTAAACCCAACCATGTACCCTGAGTTAGTCACGCTACATTCCCTGTAATCTTAATGTAAAGACAGTTATTTCTATGGTGGGATTGCTCTCTTCTTGTTGCAGACATCTAAAACAGGTCAGATGAACACTTTTGTCAAAACATTTATTTCCCCTAATGCAGAAGTGGAGCTTAGAGAGACCTGTTTCACATGGCTGGTATAGGGTAAGACTTTGTGAACAAAAGCCCAATTTTCCTTTCTTTTTATTATTATACTAAATCATCACTACAGGGGCTCTTCAAGCAGGTGTTTTGTCAGGGCTGGTAAGCCCTCAGCTCTCTTAAAGCAAGGACAGCAAAGAGGGTGTGAAATGTTCCAGAGCTGGTGACGTGATTTGCCAAAACTGAACTCT
>VYZT01024205.1:0-16132 GCA_013400735.1 Pomatostomus ruficeps | reverse complement strand
AGGGGCTCAGTTTTTGGAGCAGCAACTCCTGAAATGGGAAGGGCTGGGCTGAAATCTGTAAAATAAAATTTTGTCTCCTTTGCCTGGTGCAGCCCCAGTGCTGTGGTCCCTCAGATATCAAGATAACTTTAATTAAACCCCCAAGAATTTTGGTTTTCCCACCCAAGAGCAGGGGTGGTTCAGGTGCAGCTCAAATTCTTTGTGCCCTTTTGACTTCACGACAATTCCTACTCCTTGTAGGGGTTTTTTTTTCTGTCACTGCTGTCCTCAACATCTCGATTTTTCTGCTGGGTTTTTTCCTTTCCCCCTGCAGACACCCTGGAGCCACGAAACCCCACAGAATTCCCGAATTTAACAGAGTTTCTGTGATGGCAGCACCTCCTCGAGAGGCCAGGGCTGGAGAGGCCATCGGGAGCTTGCAGGAAATATTCCAACCACGGTTCCCAACTCTTCTCACCCACCCATCTCTCACCCTCACATCATCCACCTTGATCTGTATTATTTTGGACACAATTCTCATCTTTCTGGCCCCAGCTTGTGGGGTTTTTCTCTTTTGTTTGTGTCCTGGGCGGCTCCCATGGTTACCAACCCCTCTCACTGGGGCTCCAGCTCTTTGCTGACCTTTCTTCACCCACTCTGGATGGAATTACAGAGATTTTTGAAAAGTTTGCCTTCAATTAACGATCTCTAGCAGGTCCTGAAGGCAGAAAAACAATTACTTTGCTCTAAAGTTGAATCCGTGGGGTTTTGTGAGGTGTTAAATAGCCCGAGCAGACAATCCACGGAAGCAAAGAGGATCTGAAGGAATGGAACATCACTCGGAGCAGGTTAAGAGATGCTTGACCAGAGGAGGTCAGGAAAACTTTTAAAAGTTTGGAGAGAGAGAAAACCACGGCTTTCTCAGCTGGTGATGAGTGAAAACTCCCAGCTCAACCTTCCACCCCGCATGAAAGGATTCCCCGCCCGTGTAAGAGCGAGAGTGAGGAACATCAGGAAAGGGAGCTCAGGATCCCGGTGTTGGTCCGTTGTTGCTGCTTCAAACCCCCTCGGCTTCCAGCCAGAGTGTTTCATCCCCAAAATTCTCTTAACAAGGTCAGTTGTCCTTGAAGAAACTCTGTGGCTTGAAAATGAAAATAAAAAGATGAGGAGGAAATATCACGGGTAAGCAGAGTTTTCTCACACCTCCACTGGCAAAAAAAAAAAGAGTCTGAAATAGCTCTCAGCCTCTTTGGGGTTTTTTCCTTTTCTTTTAAGCTCCCACATCCCTAAATATAATCCACGGGTTTGTCAAGGTGGCTCTAGAAAATAACCCTAGAATTGTCTTGATTCTGCTGTTTAAAAAAAAAAAAAAGCTGCTATCTGGGGAAAAAAGAGGAAAAAATAGAGCTGTTTCAAAACAGGCAGAGAGCAGAGGATCTGTATGGGCGCTTTTGGCCTCCTCGGTGGTGTTTCTTGGGCCGTGCTGCGCTAACGGGAGGGATTTGCTCCCACAGATCACCCTGGCACAGGGGTTGTGACCCTGCAGGTGACNCTGATCCAAGTGCAGCAAACTCGTGCCCCGGGGTCCAGCTTGGCTGTGGCCTCTCCCGGAGAGGCTCTGCCTGCCCGAGGTGTCCCTATTGAAGGCCCCGCAATCAATCCCCAGTTTATTCTCTTTATCCTGGCTGCCCTCTGCTCTGGGCAGCCTCTGCTCAGGGATCAGAGGAACAACCAGGACGTGTTTCCCTAAAAATCCCTGGGTTTGGTGGCAAAGTCAGGGTCTCAGCAGGAAGGAATTTTGTGCGCTCCCAGCAGCTCAGCTGGGCACAAAGCTGCTGCTGGATTTTGGGTTTTGCTTCCTTCAGAGGAGTGAAGGAATCACCTGGGAATCCTGGGGTTCCCTGCAGGCAAAGCCCTGGATTTTGCCATGTGGCTGGAACCTCTCCCAGGGGATATTTCCCGATGTGCTGGGGGTTTTGGTGCCACCTGTGGGTTTTGCTTCAGCTGTGGGATTTGGTGCTGGCTGTGGGATGTTTTTGGTGCTGGCTGTAGGATTTGGTGCCGGCTGTGGGATTTGGTGCCAGCTGTGGGGTTTGGTGAATTCCCTGCCTGCTGAGCAGCCTGCAGAGCTGCAGCTCTGTTCGTTACCAGCCGAGTTGTTGGGGTTTTTTTCCATTCTCATCTTGTCGAGGCAGCCATGCATGATTGTAATGAGGGATGGCCTGATTAAATCAAAGGCAGACATGGAAGGAACCCCATTAATCCGCGAGCATGTGTGATGCTAACAGCCATCACAACATAATGCTGCAATTATCCCAGGTAGGCAGGAATGATTCTCTCTAATTAAATCCCGAGGATGGGTATTTGGCTGCGTGTTCTGGATCCTCTGTCACTGCTCTGCTGCCGGGGAGGAAGGCATCAGGATTATTCCCACTCAGCCCCACCACGAGACTTGGATTCCAACCCCAGCCCAGCCCAGCCTGTCCGGGGACAGAATCTGCACAGAGTGCCACCAACACAGATCCCGGGGTCTCAAACACATCACGGGCATCAGGCTCTTCTCCCTTCCTGCTATTTTATTTTTTCCTCATCCTTCTGATGCCTGATCAGAGCTCCCCAGAGCAGACGGCAGCAAAGATTCAGAGAATAAACTGGGGATTTATTGCAGTGCCTTCAATAGGGACACCTCGGGCAGGCAGAGCCTCTCCGGGAGAGGCCACAGCCAAGCTGGACCCCGGGGCACGAGTTTGCTGCACTTGGATCAGTTTGGATCCATTCCCAGATCAGGGTTCATTCTCCAGTGCCAATTGCAGGGGATGATGGAATTGAGCCCAAGTCTGTCCCCCCTTTTAGAGGCTCCGTTTCCATCTTTGGGGGCCTGGGCCAACGAGGTGTCCTTGAGTGCAGCCTGGAGAGGATTTGTTGTGTCTGAGCAGGATGGGAGAACAGGAGCTCCCAGCCCGTGGGGAGTGGGAGAGTTCCACACTAAAGCAGGGCAGGGGCTGGGAAATAGAAAAGCTGAATCCTGAGGCATCACTTCTGTGGCAAAATGAGCTGTAGTTCCATATCAGATTAAACAGCTTCGCAATCGTATTTTTAGAAGCATCAAAATAATAGTAACGAATGTGCAATGCACTGGAGGAGGCAGATTCAGATAAAGCAGCCTCGCCGTGCCCGTCAGCTGCAGCCCCGAGAGCCCTCTGGCAATCCTTGGGAGGTGGGGAGAGAAATGCAATTTTGTGCTATTCCTTTTCAGCAGGTTTTTGGTTTGATTTTTGGTTTTGGGGTTGTTTTTTTTTTTTTTGTTTGGTTGGGGTTTTTTGTTGGTTTTTTTGGGTTGTTGTTGTTGTTGTTTGGTTTTTTGCGGGGTTTTTTTGGGTTTTTTTTTTTGTTTGTTTGTTTGGTTTTTTCCCTCCCCTTTATAGCCCCTTGAAAATGTGCAGACTGCTCATCATGCTGATTTTGATGATTAAATGCAGCAATTCTGTGTGAATCCCATACTCCAGGGGGAAAAGTGTCTCCCATGGGACCCTGCTGGGGTGTGCAGCTCCCTGACACTTTGGGGTGCTCAGAGTTTTGTTCATTTTGTGGTGCCTCAAATCCACCAAACACCAACAGCCCTCAGTCCACGTGGGGCTGATCTTCTCCACGTGCAAAGTTCTGCTAATTCTGAAAATTAGCAGCGTTTCAATTTGTCTCCAAAGGTTAATTGAGGCCCAGACCCAATATTTATAGAAATATTTCCCCAGCCATAAACCCCTCTCAGTGTCCAGGCAGTTTAATTTGGTGCTGGGGTGACAAACTTGCCCCTCCATCAGCCTTTATCACTTCTGAAAATCAAAACCAAAACCCAAACCGTGGCTAATGAGGATATTTGATGGTTTTCAGTGACTTTGATAGAATAATTGACTTCAAATATTTGGTTTCAAAGCGGTTTGATGAGATTTGCCCTCCCATCTCCTGTATCCATTCTATTCTTATCTGGAATGTCTGCTATAAAGAGACCTCTCCATTTCTTTGTGCTAAAATTCCTTTTATCACCTCGAGATTCTTGAAAAGTGTAATAGGAGAAAGAAATTACCAGGAACGCACCTGATTAATTCACAAATTAATTGAGGCTAATTTAGATGACATTACAGCGTGATGACTTTCATTAATAAATAAAACTATTATCAAAAGGAACAAGCATTTCCCCTAACTTTGAGTTCCCTGTTCAGCTCCCATCATTTAAATAATCAAAGAGCTCCTCGCTTCCCAGTGATCTCCACGGGTGCTGTGGTGGAACGGCCCTGTTCAGCTCAGAAATTCAAAATAAAGGAGAAAAAGCTTTCTCCTGGATCCCTGCACCAGGGGGAATATGGGGGAATATTGGAGTTGTGCCCATCCCAGCTGCTGCCTTTTCCCAGACACGAAATCCTGGCAAATATTCTGGCAAACATCGCTCACGCTGGCTGGGAAGCGTGGGGCCATTGTGGGAGAGAAGGTGGTGTTGGAGGTGTGGCTCAGTGATGGACTGGCCTGGAATTCTGTGAAATTCCCCAGGAAATTCCTGCGGAAATCAGGAGTGGGATCCCTCTGCCTCCCTGCCCTTGCTGCTGGAGCTCCCTGGAGCTTCCTGGAGCCTCCTGGAGCTCGGTGTCCCTGGTGTTGGGAGCTGTGCAGAGAGAGGGGAAAGGAAAACCTCCCGTGGGTGGGCTGAGCTCTTCCAGGGAAAAATGTGGGAAGGGCAGGAGGAGCTGCGCCCTGAGACTGAAAAATCAGTGCTGAGCTTCTCCCTGAGCCCAGCACGGATTCCTGGGAGAGGGGAGGAGAGGAGAGGAGAGGAGAGGAGAGGAGAGCTCCCAAATTCCATAAAGCAGGGTGGGACTTGGGCATGGGGAGTGACAGACCAGGACCCTGTGCTTGGGTTCTTTGGTTATTTTAATTTTCCTGGGGACTGAAGTACCTTGACTGCCATTCCTGCCAGCTGTGGTAACATTAATTCCTGGAGGATTTTCCACATTGGAGACAAGGGGGAACTCTGAGTTTTTTATCCCAGAGCAGGAGCTCAAGACAGCACCGAGCATTCATTGTCTTTGTCACTCAGCCTGCAAACCCCAATGATTAATTGATAATTTATATATATATGATAATTTATATATATATATGATAATTTTGTATATATGATTTTGGGGTGGTCTGTCCCCTCCAGTGCAGCAGTGCTGATGGGAGGAGGTTTTCCAGCCTCTGCCCCACCGTTGTCACCACGGGGCTGGCTGAGCAGGGTTCAGAGAGGAGCCAGCTGGAGCGGGGGTTATTTTTATTTATCCGAAATGCTCCAGAGCCTTACATAACTGGGTTTGAGCAACAGCCGATGCCAGACGATCTCCCGCAATGAGCTGCAGAGCTCCATCAGCTCCCTGCTCGTGTTCACAGCACAGTTTGTGCCCCAGAGAGGGGTCAGGCACCGAGCGTCGCATCGAGAGCTGCAAAAGCTGTGGGAAAGGGAGATGGAGGCTCCTGAACAGCGAGAAAGAAAATCAAAACCTTTGGGTGACTTCCAACTTTCACTGGAGAACACAGCCAGGTTGGAGTTGTGAGGGTCAGGGCGAGTGGATTTTAAGGAGCATTTGCTGGATCCATTGGTCCCTTGTTCTTTATCCAGCTGTGCTGCTGGAGTTCCAGGCCCTGGGTCAGGGACAGGAGGACAAATTTTCCACCTCAGGCATGAACAGCAGAATCCCCCTTCACACCTCTGGGCTCTGGTTGTGTTCAGTATGATTTTCATTCATACAATGAGTTATTTAAAGCACGTTGCTTTGATTATCTCTATTTATTTTAAAATAAATAAATAAATTTGTTTCCATCCGCGTGGGACACATGAGATCCAGCCTGGGCACTGCTGCTGAATTCCTCCAGGTCTTGATTTTCTTTTGCTCCTGAACAGCAGGATCCCCACTCATATTCCTGCAAACTGGCTGTGTTCAGTATCATTTTCATTCCAGTATGACTTTCATTCACATAATGAGTTATTTCAGGCACTTTACTTAGATTGTCTTTATTTTGTGTTTAAATAAATAAATAAATAAATAAATAAATCGCTCTTATCCACGTGGGACACGTGAGACCCAGCCCGAGCACGGCTGCTGAATTCTTCCAGGTTCTGATTTTCTTTTGCTCCGGAATAGCAGGATCCCCACTCATATTCCTGGGCTCTGGCTGTGTTCAGTGGGATTTTCATTCATACAACGAGTTATTTAAGGCACTTTGCTTAGCCTGTCTTTATTCTGTGTTCAAATAAATAAATAAATAAATAAATCGCTCTCTATCCACGTGGGACACGTGAGATCCAGCCCGAGCGCTGCTGCTGAATTCTCTTCCACTGCTCAGTTTTTGCTCCGTGTTCACAGAAGTTGAGGCTGTTTGCTCCTCGCTCTCCAGCTGTGTTGGTATCATCCCCCCAAACATCTGCTGCTCCCTGGAGGAATCACAGAACCAGCCAGGAGAGGTAGGAACAGAAGGTCAAGCAGCATCCTGGAGCGTGCAGTTAACCTGGCTGCAGCGCCCGAGCCGCGAGCGGAGGCTGTTTCCAGAGCCGGGGATCGATAGGCAGCTTGCTGTTGTTGTTGTTGTTGCACATGAAGGAAAAATAAACAGCATCTTGAGCTGCTTTTCATGGGGAATTTCTTATCAGTGCCGAGCAGCTGGGCACGGCACGGGAGGGAAACCGGGCTCCCCTCGCAGGGAACGTGGCTGGAGGGCTCAGAGGCTGCGCCAGCTCCAGGTTCAGGCAGTGCTGACTTTGAAACCTTTAAACATTCAAACCTTTAAACATTTCAACCTTTCAACCTTTCAACCTTTAAAGCTCGGGCCCAGGGCGGGTGTTGTGGTGGAACTCCAGGGGGATGTCAGGCAGATTCTGGGGTCTGAAAGGACCTTCCCAAGTCACACCGGGAGGAAAAGTCTCTTCTCTCCCATCGCCTTGGGCCGGGCCACAGGTAACCTGACCCTGTTTATCCTGGCAAGCCCCTCACGCCATCCCCTCTCCATCCTGGCTCCAGAGTCAGGCAGGGCTGACTTTGAAACCTTTAAACCTCTGAACCTTTAAACCTTTAAATGTTGGGCCCAGGGTAGCCGTGCCCTGGTGCAGGTGAGTCCCACCCTGCGCCTGCGTCCTTTGCCAGGCTGCAGCTTGTGTAGAACTATTCCATTTCCATTTATTCCCATTTATTCTATTTCCATTCATTATTTATTTATTATTATTTCTGTTTTGCACCATCCCAGTGCTCCCTGTTTGCAGTTTGGGGAAACACTTTGTGTTTTCCTGACAGCCCCAGCTGAAACCCAGGTGCTGATGAAATTTGTGGCTGTTTAAGATGGCAGAATTATCTGTTCTAATCCTCTCAGAATCACCTGTTCTAATCCTCCTCCACCCCGTGGAGCTGCCTTTGGATGGGTTCCTGTGGAGCTGCCTTTGGATGGGTTCCTGTGCCTGATCCCCACTGCTCCCGGCCTTTGTGGGGTGTGGGGATGGTGACAGGGACCCTGGAGCATCAGAGGATGCAGGGAACTACCTGACATCCTCCTGCAGCAGAGTTAGGGCCTGAAAAAAATAATATACAGAAGAGAAGTGCAAAAAAAAAAAATGTATAATTGAAGTTCTATTCTAAAAATGAGAGGCATCTGATTTTCTGCCTTTAAAAAAAAAATCCCCATTTGCCTTGTTTTTTTTAGACAGAAAAGCCGTTTCTCTTTTTGCGGCGCCTATTTTTGAGCAGTGGAATTCAAATTAATTATTTGGTGCCCGATGACCCTTTCTGCAGGGAGGCCTGTCTGCGCGAGGCATCGATCGCCGCGCTCGCAGCGTGCGCGGCAGCGGTAGAGCCGGAGCCTCGGCTTTGAATCCCCGATATGAAAGGAACAACAGAGGTCACTGTGGCCTTGGATTCTTCAAAGTGATCAAGGCAGAGCTGGGGGAGCTCGCCACCAGGCCGGCCTGATCTTCCTTTCCATCTCTATATATTTATTTCTTTCTCTCTGGGACCCGCGCGCTCACGAGTCCGGGGAGAGCTAATTAAAACAGCTCGTTGCTTTTAAATGAGTCTGCGGGCAGCGTGCTACAAAGGCGGGGCAGGGAGCGTTTTAATATTGCTGCTTTCAAAAGGAGAGGATTGTCCTTTCCTGCCGCTCCAGAGAAACCTCTCCTGGTTTTGTTCCTCCTCACCCCTGCCTTTAAATGATATTTATTAAAGATTTGCAGAGAGATTTAAACCCCATGGAGAGTGGACAATCTGATGGGGAGCTGCTCCCTCAGGTGTCCTGCCTTTCCACCTCTGTTATTTCGCACCAGACCCCACGGTGAGGAGCAGTCCAGATGTGAAAGAACTTCCAAAAATGGGCACAAAGCAAAAAAATCGCACTGGAAATTATTTTCACGCCATTTCACTGCTCAAATCTGCTGTTTGCCAAGCAAATCCCCTCATTCTTGGATTTTTGCTCGCGCTTTCAAGGCTCCTGAAGCAAATGGAGTCAATGAAGGAAATTAAATCTGCTTTCCCTGTAATGGAAAATACATAATGAGAGGCAGCAGTTTCAAATCTGCCTGATTATTGTGTTCAGGGCGTTCCAGAGCTGACAGTCAGACAGAACCAGCACAAAACCAGACAAGAGTGCATCTCCAGGTGAGGGTGAATATCCTGAATGATGGGCATCCCCAGCTGAGCCTCACGCTGGTAAATTTTACAGGATAATTACTTGTCTGAGCCCATCTTTCAGTAGATTTTGCTGTAAACAAGAGAAAATTCCCACAAACTTATTATGATGCCTTAAGATTTCACTTTTATATTTTCAGCCCCTGCCCTGCTTTAGTGTGGAACTCTCCCACTCCCCACGGGCTGGGAGCTCCTGTTCTCCCATCCTGCTCAGACACAACAAATCCTCTCCAGGCTGCACTCAAGGACACCTCGTTGGCCCAGGCCCCCAAAGATGGAAACGGAGCCTCTAAAAGGGGGGACAGACTTGGGCTCAATTCCATCATCCCCTGCAATTGGCACTGGAGAATGAACCCTGATCTGGGAATGGATCCAAACTGATCCAAGTGCAGCAAACTCGTGCCCCGGGGTCCAGCTTGGCTGTGGCCTCTCCCGGAGAGGCTCTGCCTGCCCGAGGTGTCCCTGTTGAAGGCCCTGCAATAAATCCCCAGTTTATTCTCTGAATCGATATTGATTATTCTATAATCAATTATATAAATATATTTTTAACTTCTGACCATCCAGGCACAGGGTCTGCGAGCTGCACACCCAACCCAGGGTTGTTCTTTACGTGGATTTTTCAGGTAAATATTTAAATTGGAGTTCCCAAAGCTGTGTGCCAGCAGCAGTGAGACACAAATCTCATTTATCACCTTGCACATCCCAAAAAGGCCAATCCCATCCCTTTCTGCTGCTCTGCTCCAGCGAGGAACTGGGATAAATCTGAGCCCAAGGAGTTCATTCTGATTTTTTCCATCCCCTGCTGAACTGATGGCTTCTCCCCACGGTCACAGTGCTTACCCACGGACCCGATGTTCCCATTACAAGGCAGCCATAAAAAACCCTTGTAACTGCCCATTGCCATGGCAGATTTACAAACTCCTTTTTTATTTTTTTCTCCCCCTCTCTCCATTCAATTAGCTGGGAAATTGGAGCCCGAGCTGATATTAAAAATGCCTTCACCCATTAACTTAACGCATTGCAGCCTCGCTAATGGGATGCAGTGGAAGATAATTCCAACTTTTACAGAGCAGCCTGTTCAATCATAAATACGGCAGCTTCTGTCTGCAGCCTGTTGTGTGTAAATTCCACAGCGACGCTCTGGTTTCAGCTCTTCCTCCCCTCTCCCGTTTGTTTTGTGCTTCCTGAGGAGTTTAAGGAGGGATGGCTCCGATCCTGAGCAGAAAATGAGCGCAAAATCTCCTTTTACCTACTCAGGATGGGGTTTAAACGTCACAGAAGAATCCTTTGCCCACGGTGAACGTGATCCTAACGCCGGGATCAAAGCTCTGTGCTCCTAACAAGCTTTTTCCCCCTTCTAATTCTGCAATTCAAGCCCAGGAAAGTGAGTGGAGCACAATTGATTGCTCGGTAAAACACTCAATTAGAGCAGATTATCTGAAGGGAGAGAATGGCAAACTGGAATTTATTTTTCAGTGTCATTAGGGAAGGCTGATAAGGGAATTGCTGCGGAGCCAGAGAGGGAATCAGCAGCAGAGAGGAGAATTATTCTGTTTAAAACCAGGCTTTGAGTTTCTTCTCGGGGGCTTGGTTTTGGGGGAGGATTCTGGGTACTCTTGTTTGGTTTTTTGGGGGAGGATGCTGGGTACTCTTGTTTGGTTTTTTGGGGGATTTTTGGCTGCTGGATGTGGTTTGGGCCTCTCTTTTTCTGCTCATGTCCCTCTGCTTTGCACCTTTGCAGTCTCTGCTGGTCACTCACCCCAGCAGTGACCGTGGCCGGGCAGGAGGAAAGTTCCTCCCCACTGAAGCAGAAGCCAAATGCAAACCCAGCTCAGATATTAAAATTGGTTATTTAAGCATTTTCTTCTGCAAAATGACCCTGACAGGTTTGTTTTTCTTGCTGAGGATGGGGTTTTGCTGCTTTGAGATTGCCCCTGGCCAGTGTGGCGAAACCAGCGCTGGGCCACTCCTCCAAATCCTGATTCTCTCCAATCATCGCTGCTCTGGGATGGCTCCTCTGCCTCCCTGTTCTCCTGGGAGTTAAACTGTCCAATTATTGAGCCAACAGCCCATGCCCAGCTGGAAATTAATGGAAAAAATCAGTTTTGATGGTTTATAAACAGAGTTTTGGGTGATCCGTGGATGCCAGGGAGCCGTGGAGAGTGGATTTGGGGGTTCTCTGCTCCCTCTTTCTCCTTCCAAGGGTTGGTTCCTGCTCGAGCAGGAGAGGGACGGGCTGGGAGTGGAATTTCCACTCTGAAAACACAAATGGGATGGGGAAAATCATCCGTGGAGACAACACCTGCAGGTGTGACTCTGAGCTGATCTTCCAGGGGTTTTGCTGCAGCTCCACAGCCTGGCTGGGCTGGGAGAGGCGTTTGAAGCTCTCTGAGTGTCACTGCTCAGGGGGAAAAGCTCTTTGTTCCCAAAATGAGCTCTGTGTGGCACATTTGAGACAGGAAAGCACATCTTGCAGAGTATAAAACATCTCTGCCTGCCCATCAACTGCATTTCAAGTGTCCCCGAGCCTGCCGGGGTTTTACAAGTCTCAGCTACATCCACAGACAATACCCAGGCAAAACGCGGCCGCAGCAGTTCTGAAAATCCCTTTAATGACGTGCAGCGGTGATATTTTCCAGCAGTTATAAAATTATATTGGCTTCCTATAATTCATTTAATGGCAATTAGGCTAAAAATGCTTCCACTTGAGGTAAGTACCTGCAGGAGCTCCAGGGAAGTGGGGATGTCTGACAGAGATTTGCTTACACCAGCTGCACCTTCACAATGTGGCCAAAAAAAGCTCTTTGGCCATTAGTTCTGCTCGGATTTGTGGCCTCCAAGGCACCGTGAAGGCTCTGAAGGAACCCAAAATTCCTTCAATTTCAAATGATTCTCCTGAGCTTTCACAATTGGATGCGAGTGAATGAATTCTTGGAAAGAGGAGGTAATAGCTCGTCTCCCGTTGTAACCGGGCCAGGCACAAACTGCAGGCTTTACTGCTGCCTCCCACTCCGCTCCGGAATTCAGAAATCTCTCGGAATGATGAGCAGCTGAGGAGGCTCTGCCAGCGCCTGGAACTGTGCTAGCTCTGCCTTGAATCATTTTAATGTTTGCCTCAGCTGGGGAGCGCAGGGCTGGTTCCTCACCTGCTGGGGAATTGCTGGTTCGGCTGTAAATGGAATGGATTTGGGTGATAAAGGCTCCTGAGCTGCACATTTCTGTCTGCTGAGGTGCTGGGTGCTGCTTTTCCATGAGTCCCCTCTCCCCAGCCCCGGGAAATCTGTGATGCCCGGAGCAGAGTGGAAAGGACAGACAGGGAAAGCAGAGCACGGAAAAATTTGGCCTCTCCTCCTGCTCAGCTGGAATCCGCTGGAATTCGCCTGCCCAGAGCCTCGGGGCCGGTCAGGAGAACCAGAACTGGGGTGGAGCAGCTGCTCTCATGTCTGAACTTCAATGTTTCCCTGGTGTTCAGCTCCGCATGGTGGAGAGCAGGGTCCGGATGCTGCTGCTCTGCAGGGCTGGGCTGGGGATGGACAGAGGGATGGACACAGGGCTGGGCATTGGGGTGTCCCCGGGCAGGGGATGGACACAGAGTTGGGCAATGGGGTGTCCGCAACTGGGGATGGACACAGGGCTGGACACTGGGCAGTTCCCAGCCTGGGGACGGCCACAGAGCTGGACATTAGGGTGTCCCTGTCCTGGGGATGGACACAGGGCTGGGCACAGGGCTGGACACAGGGACAGACACTGGGCAGTTCCCAGCCTGGGGATGGACACAGGGCTGGGCACTGGGGTGTCCCCAGCCTGGGGATGGACACAGGGTTGGACACAGGGCTGGACATTGGGGTGACCCCAGCCTGGAGCTGTCCTGGGGATGGACACAGGGCTGGGCACTGGGGTGTCCCTGGCCTGGGGATGGACACAGGGCTGGACACAGGGCTGGACACTGGGGTGTCCCTGTCCTGGGGATGGACACAGGGCTGGGCAGCAGGGTGGGCACCAGGGTGTCCCCAGCCTGGGGCTGTCCTGAGGATGGACACAGGGCTGGACACAGGGCTGGGCACTGGGGTGTCCCTGGTCAGGGGATGGGCACAGGGCTGGACACAGGGCTGGGCACTGGGCAGTCCCAGCCTGGAGCTGCTGAGCTCTCTGGGGCTCTCGTATCAGGACCCTTCTCTGCAGGGCTGAACTGGGAGTGCCCCTGGACAAACTGGTGGCAGAGCTCCTGGAAAGGTTTGTTAGGTGGGCAGTGATTAAAACATTCCCTGCCACGGGAGTCTGGCCCCTTTTGGACTTTGTCCTCCCTTGCAGGTCTCTCCTCTGGGGTTAGAGAAGCACAAAGTGCTTTTCACTTCATGTGATAAGTGACTCCACTGTAACATCAAACCCTGGGCATTTATTTGGAATTGGAGGAAATAATTTATAACGCTCTGGAGAAACTAGCTTGACTCAAATGACAAGAAGACATTATTATAATTTTTACCAAAAAAAGAGGAATCGCTATTTTAATACTTTGCCAGCGTGTTTAACTAAAGAATGGAAATACAGCTCTAAGAAAAATGATTTAAAAGAATTTTAATAATATTTAAAGGGCAATTTCATCTCGGTCTGGATTAAGACTGCCTCGTTCATACCTACCGCACAAAGTTCTCTGAGTGTATTTAATTAATTGCACTAAATCACCGAAAACTCTGACTTTCTAGCAAGACACAGTTAAAATATCTGCCACCCAACTTTCTCACTTCACTCACTCCACTCAGCATTAGTTCCCAATTTAGAGCAGCACAAAAATGTTCTTTGCAGTTTGAGGAGGGGGGAAAAAAGCTTCCTAAAAATGTTGTGTTAATGACGGGGTGAGGCTGTGGGAGGCCAAGAAATGAGTCCAGGGGCCACTTCCCAACTCTGCATCTTCCTCCTCCTTGCTGTGCTTCCCTTCCCTACCCCACTAATTACAGCGTGTGGGATTTCTGGGGAGGGTGTGGGGATCAGGGAATCCCTGAGTGTGGAAAAGCCTCTTGAGATCACCCAGTCCAGCTGTAAAACCCTGCAGAGTCCTGAATTTCCTTCCAAACCCCTGACAATAGGCTTGATCACAAATATCAGCTGCGAGTGTTACAGCAAAGGCTGTGGCAGTCCCTTTAATCCAAATGTGCTGTCAGCACTCGGAAAAAATCCCAGCTCACCAAAAAACAAAGGGAGAGCAGGGTTTGGGGGCGTGTGAGGGTTTCTGGGTGGGTTCTGCACCCTGAATGATCTCTGGGAAGGTTTCTGGGTTGGTTCTGCACCCTGAATGATCTCTGGGAAGGTTTCTGGGTTGGTTTGGTCTGTGTGTGAAGGTTTCTGGGTGGGTTCTGCATCCTGACTGCTCTGTGTGGAGGTTTCTGTGATGGTTCTGCGCTCTGGTCTCTGTGTGAAGGTTTCTGGGTGGGTTTTCCATCCTGAATGATCTCTGTGGGTATTTGTGGGTGGGTTCTGCATCCTAGATGATCTCTGTGAAGGTTTCTGTGTGAGCTCAGCATCCTGACTGCTCTGTGGGAAGATTTCTGGGTGGGTTCTGCACCCTGACTGGGCTGTGTGAAGGTTTCTGGGTGGGTTTTCCATCCTGAATGATCTCTGTGAAGGTTTCTGGGTGGGTTTTCCATCCTGAATGATCTCTGGGAAGGTTTCTGTGTGAGCTCAGCATCCTGACTGCGCTGTGGGAAGATTTCTGGGTGGGTTCTGCATCCGAGATGATCTCTGTGAAGGTTTCTGGGTGGGTTTTCCATCCTGAATGATCTCTGGGAAGGTTTCTGTGTGAGCTCAGCATCCTGACTGCGCTGTGGGAAGATTTCTGGGTGGGTTCTGCATCCGAGATGATCTCTGTGAAGGTTTCTGGGTGGGTTTTCCATCCTGGATGATCTCTATGAAGGTTTCTGGGCTGGTTCTGCACCCTGACTGGGCTGTGTGAAGGTTTCTGGATTGTTTTGGTCTGTGTGAAGGTCTCTGGGTGGGTTTTGTGTCCTGAATTATCTCTGTGAAGGTTTCTGGCTTGTTTTGGTCTGTGTGAAGCTCTCTGGGCTGGTTCTGCACCCTGACTGGTCCCTGTGGCACCCCTGACCTGGGAATGCGCTGCCAGGAGGGAATTTCGGCAGCACAGGGCTGGAATTGGATATTTTCTGGTTTGGAAGCACATCTGTGCTGCCTCTGCCCAACCAGCCCCAAGCCCCAAGGACTGGCTCCTAAACCACTGAGCACCAAAGGCGGAAAGATTTTGAGATTTTTCTGCTACAGGGACAAAGCAGTGAGTTCTGGGTTTCTGGCTGTGTTTTATAAGACAGAATAAAAAAATCCAAACCTGTTTTGGGGGATGGCTTGGCAATTTATTTTATCCTGAATGCAGGAGGTTAAGCAAGTTTGGCTCCTTGTGCAGAGTGTTTGTCAAGCTTGGTTTCACCTGTTCCTTCTGTTTACAGGCACTTGCAGTCTTCATATTGAACTTTGTGCTCTCACCCAAATTTTGATCTTGATTAAAGCCTCCTTAATTCACGCCCAGTGATTTCCGAAGACGCCGCTCTGCACATCACAAACACGTGGTTTATGTTGGAAAAACACCATTTTTTTTTCCATGTGGAGTAACCTTGATTAGAAAGTGGAATAAATTCTCTTCCAGCCAGGATTGCTATTGGATTGCAGGGATAATGGGATTCTTTTATGGCGGGGTGGTGGAAATTATTTTATGGATTACCTATCACTGCTCTCAATAGCAGAGAGCTTTGGCTAATGTAGTGGAACCGGGATTTTTCCCCTTGATGTCTGCACTTTGTAGCCTTTTGTTCCATGTGCAGGAGGTGGAAAATAATAGAGAAGAATGCGTCGAGCACCAGGACGTTCCAGTCAGCTGTGGCTCCGAGTGAGGGCTGGGGGAACGAGCAGGAGTTCATTGAATAAATCAGCTAATTTAATCTCTGCTGCTTTCCCCGGATTCCGGGGGCTGGCTCCTTGGGGATGATGTAATGTCTGCAGTTAAAGTCTCCTACCCTGAATGGAGTGTGGGAGTGCGTGGCTCTGACAATGGGGAATCGAGGAACTGAACAGAGCAGAACTCTCAAATTTGGGGTCTGAACAGAGCTCGGATGTGTTGTGAGAACTTGGTTTCCATCCTTCTCCCCGTTCTCAGAATTACATCTCTTGGATTTGTAAATTTTGGAATTTTGTTTCTGGAAAAAGAGCATTTTGTGTGTGTCAGAGCATTCTGTAACCTGCAGAAAGCAGCGAGAGAGGGACAGGAGGGAGGAGGGGACTGGGGGACCTCAGATAAAGTCTCTTACCCTGAATGGGGGGTGGGAGTGCGTGGCTCTGACAACGGGGAATCGAGGAACTGAACAGAGCAGAACTCTGAATTTTGGGGTCTGAACAGAGGTCAGAACTGCCGTGAGAACTTGGTTTCCTTCTTCCCCCCGTTCTCAGTGATGCCTTAAGTGCTG